>JAOPHQ010005158.1:110000-143617 GCA_030340625.1 Merluccius polli
GGAAAGGCGGAGCTGAAAGGGTTGAACGCCCGAACAGTGAAAGCAGAAACTAAAGCGGTGGTTATACTTCTACTACTGCGTATTGCGCTGTCCAGCTGCGTAACCACGGGGACCCCTCGAGACCTCACAGTTCTCCGTCGTGGTGCCGGATACGCAATGCAAACAAGGTGCAAAGTAAACAAGATTTCACACAAGATTTCACACCAGTAAACAAGTACGAAAGGGATAAATAGTTAAGAGGGATAGTTAAAAGGGGATAAATTATACTAAAAAATGAAATGCTTTAAAAGTAAAATTAATTATAATTGCTAAAAACAAACTATTTACAACCATGTAGTGCAATTTGCCACCGTCTCTTTTAAGTTATAGGTTCAAGTAGGTCAGGTTGGCATTATGAGCTTTATGCGTCCATAGAGCATATAATAAGAATATAATATAATAGTGCATATGTCGGGCATCGCGTCATCCTGGTCCTCGTCCGGAAATGATGTTTTTAGAGGACCAATCGCAGCCCTTGCCGTCTCCGTTGTCCGTTGACGGAGTGACGGAGTGACGGACAGAAAATATTCCATGCAGCCGGAGACAACGGAGAGCACTTTACGCAGGAGTATAAATTAGGCTTTAGGACCACAAAGTCACACAGACTGGTCTTAGGATGTACACACTGACAGACGAGTGTCAGCATCAGGGTCCAAAATGAACACTTTCCACCAGCCAATGGCCGATAGATCTGACAATTCGGCAGGGGTAACATATTAAAATAATTGCTTGGCCAGTGAATTTTCCCACACTGGCAGGTAAAAAGACAAAAGTCTTCATTTTGGACCCTGGGCAGCATGCGGTCCAACAGGAGGACTTTATTAAGAGCACATTGTGTTTTCTTTAGACTAGATAACCTGACACCACACTACAATGGTATTCTAGGTTAAGCAGAAATGATTACATTAGTTTATTACACTATTACATTACACATTAATACGCTTCACCGTTCAGATTTGCTGGACTGTGTTCAAAGGTTTTAGTTGACAACAGAATTTCTTTATATACGGGTAAATTTAACACTGAAAACATGTGATTTATAGATCTTACTATTCAGGCTTACATTGTCAAAGGGTTATAGTTCGAAGCAGTGATTGCATTTGCTTTGTTTGTTTGTTTGAGTGAGTCACTCACTCCCTAGTGGTACTACAACATACGTTTCAACAACAAAAAATCAGATACAACACCTCGGATAAGCAAGGATAAGCAATCGATTATGTCTCAAATCGAAACAACATCCAGCCAATCAAGTCTCTGTCTCTTTCTTGTTGTCGGGTCAGCTGACCTCACGTCACCAGGCAAGAGTCGGGCCGTCATTTATCAATGTTGCGTACAAAGAAATCTGTGCGTAAACCATGTTTGTGCAGTTTTATAAAGTTAGGGCAGCTGTAGGAGGTGCTTCACATGACTGATCTATATTAGAGGATGTGGTGTGATGGGTATATTTACATCTAGTCATTTAGCAGAATACACTTTTATCCAACGTGACTTACAAGTGAGGCTGACAACCATCAACAACGTGTGTAATCAGTATTGGAGTAGCAACTAAAAAGTGCTGCATGAGCAAGTTTAAAAAAAACCAACAACAACTGGACCGAGTGCAGAGCAGCCACCGCAGGAATCTGAGCACAAGGTTACTAGACTTGTGTCCTTGTATCTCATTTGTATTTGTGGTCATTACATCAGAGATGGAAGTAATGTTGAGATTTCCTGTTTTGTACAACGCTACTGAGGCGGACACATTTCTATCGTCGTTTTAAGATCCACTTTATTAACGGGTATCCCAGGACTGTTTAAAACCATCCGCACCGCCCCTGTCCCCCGTCCCCTGTCCCCCGTCCCCTGACCCCCCTCCCAGGGCACCTACTCTCTCCCCGAGTCCGACTTCTACCTGCCAGACGTGGACCTTCCCTACTGGCTGACCAACGGCCACTACCGGGTCCAGGGCCTCCTGGGGGCCCAGGACAAGGAGCTGGCCTGCCTCAAGGTGGCGCTGTCGCTCCACTCCGGCTAGGACGGAGTGGAGCCTCAGGAGGATCCTACTGGAGGGGGGGGGGGGGCGTCTCAGCACATTTCAATCATTTCAATTACAGAACTATTTTTTTTACTATTTTGCATGGGGGGATGGGGGGGGGGGGGGGGCAGTCAGCTTACACCAAGAAATGACTTAATGCTGTTATTAAGAAATCCTTAATCCTTAATGTTCATTTTGTGTTTTTTTACTTCATTATCACTTAAATGTCTCTTTGGATGTATGATTTGCACACTATTTTGGCGAGATTGGGAAATTGGATGATTGGACTTCTGTGTGAAAATTATCTGATTTTAGCGGCATTTGATGCTTAAGCCAAAAGAGAGTTGAGCAGGTCTTTAAATTAGCTTGTTTAGCGGAGCGTAAAGCTGCTTAGCTTATAGGCAGAACTGGGGAAAAACTAAAGCTGCATACAATTTGATGTAAAAAAAGGAATATACATAATGTTAAATATTCATAAAGAGTTAAGCCTAAGGCTGTCTGAGCATTGACTTGTATTAGATTTGATCCATAGCCTAATCCTACTAGGCTACATTTTTTTAAAAGGGCAAAGCTGTGTTTTTATTTTAACAGATACCGGCTGTTTATCACTTACCAGGCAAGTTGTTAACATTTCAGTGTTTATTAGATGGTGGTGTTTATTTTAACCTTGTAAGAGGCCCTCACCTTACAAATAGGTTGATATAAGTTTGATGCAAATATCAAACTCTCACTGATGCACACCTCCACACACACGTTGTGCCTTGCTCAAGTATTAGTAGTAGTGTGGTGGGGTGTGTATTATGATGACCGAGGTTCATAAGAGAAATGTGTGTATTAAGAAAAGGAATATTATTAATAATAGTAATAATAATAATGTTTTTAATACGATAGACAAGGCTGTGAAGACGAAAGCCCATGAACGTGGAGCTAAATGAATAATAATTCATAGATATGAGTTCAGATGTGTCATGGGCAAAATGTCCTGTAGACTTTAGTTTTTTGTATGTTAGATGTTTTGTATGTTTTGCTCCCTATTATTCTTCTTCAACTGTTTAGTTGTGGGTGGAGGAAGGCCATCAGTTGTGCTATGTAGCTACTTGCTTGGAACTGAGATGTGTTGACGTAATTACATTAATTAATATGTTTTCTAATGCTGTAAATTGTTTAAATCTGTCTTTGGTAACCCTGCTCTGAGCCGGTGTAGATGATGTGCTTTATTCAAAATGATCCCAGTTCTTCCATTGCTCATGAAATAAAATCACCTTGAATCATAAGACTTGTATAGACTAGTTATTTTTTTTAATATGTTAATAAAGTTGGTTAAAAAAAACCCATTGTGTGTATTTCCATAATTTTGAAAAATATGTTCAAATTGCTGACAAACAAACATACTTCACTAACTAACTATTCACATGAAGTATTTTTTTCTGCTGCTCTTGTTATTTTAAGTGTGCATATAAAAACATGAACTATAAGGTAAATATAATCCTGGTGCTATTCCACATATGACCACCAGGAGCAGTTTTCAACATTATTACACATCACACAATACTCGATTCTGATTGGTCAATTATGGCATTCAAGTCTGTTATTTTTTTTAGCGGAAGCACTAAAATCATTTTTTATTATATTTTGTGTCCAATTATTGATTTCTTTAGTAAGTAGTTGTACTAAGCGGGATCATGATCACCCTGTCGGGGTTTATTTCACAATGATGATCGACTTCAACGGTATAATTATAGAAGTGTGTGTGTGCCTGTGTCTGTGGTCTGTGTAGTAACACGTATGTAGCGTGTACACAGTGCTATGTGCTTACGTTAAAAAATAATTATCCAAACTGAAGTAGGCCTTCCCCAACTGCACCACATTCCTCCCTCTCTCTCTCTCTCTCTCTCTGTCTTTCTCTCTCTCTGTCTCTCTGTCTCTCTCTCTCTGTCTGTCTCTCTCTCTCTTTTTCCCTCTCTCTGCATTCCTGTCATTCCTGATTTTCCAGGGTGTGATTCCAGGTTCAAAACTCCAGATGTGTTCATGCTTAATGGTATATGTGTACATATTTATATATCATACGTAGTCTAGAAACAGATGTTCATAACAAGTTTTTTTTTAAATTCTGTCAACACTTGACATTAAAGTGTTCCTTAGGGAGAGTCTTTAGTATAAAGAGTGTACCGATTGCGTGAGACGCATAGATTTGACAACAACGTAATAATAAAAATCCTATCTTTTCAGTCACACACACACACTGATGTGAGCTGTCTGTCCTCTAATGTGAGTTTTCTCCTGTTCAGGACGGTCTCTGTAGCAAAGCAGCTCAGGAATCAATTTAACACAAAGCAGAATCACTCAGAGAGATTCAAAGTGTATTCAGGTACATAAAGCATACAGTTTAGAGAGAGAGACAATCAAGCCTACTGAGTGAAAGAGAGATGATGCAGACAGTAAACATGACCTGGGGGGGGCTTAACCTTTAACCTTTGGCTCAGGGGTCAGATCCCAGACACCCTTGACAATAACAAGATATGCAGCCATAGCACTTAATAGCAGTAACATGAAGCAACACTAGATTGTAAATGTACCAGCACCAGTACCGGCCCGCCCCATACACTGAATATGCAATTGCAATTTTTAATAAAGAAAGTTGCTGAGACACATAAAGCCAATCAGTCATGTTGTCCTCCTAAAACAAATAATAGTTGTATATAGAATGGATCAAAAGTGGATCAATGGATAAATGGATCAGAAAAAGTCAAATAAAAAGGTCAATTCAATACTGAGATGGCACCATGCTCACTTTATTTACGAAAACTGCACCCATTCTGTACAGTACCATTGCCACCTACTGGCCTTTCTTGGTATTGCTGGTTGTAAATGTAATAATAAAATACCCGCATACTGGACTGATTAGGAACACTGCTATAACTATTATTATTAGTAGTATTATAATGATTTAAACATTTGAACAAGTTGGGACAACCGTTCAGTTAACTACCTATCAATATACATTTAACATTACAACGTAGGCTATGTGTTACAGCACTAGTCTCGGTGTCCCCCTCAGGAATTGCTCTGAAGAACATGTCATGTAATTGAAAGTTGATATCAGATTTTCGCCCCTTGGTTAGGCTGTGGACACTGGGGGATTGAACCCATATACCTTTCGGCCTATGCCCACTATCCTGGGCCCCTGCTTTGAAAATGAATCTTATTTAAATGTTCCCTATATTATTTATATATGGGTTAATCAAGTGCAACCCTGGGGCTGGTCTGCGTCTGCAGCCAGGAGAACGGTTTAGAGAGCAGGCTGCCCTCTCAGCCCTCCAACACTTAGAGGATAATCTGCTGCACAATGGAGAGGGGCTATTTCTGGAGCAGCACTGCCTGTGTTTATAGGAAGAACTAACATCTTTCTAACTTCTCTCTCACACACACACACACACACACACACACATATACACACACACACACACACACACACACATATACACACACACACACACACACACATATACACACACACACACACACATATACACACACACACACGTACACAGATTATCACTCACTGTCGTCTCAAACACACACACACACAAACACATGTACACACAGACACAGATTATCGCTCACTGACGTCTCAAACACACTTACACACACACACACAAACACACAGATTATCGCTCACGGTCACCTCGAACACACACACACACACACACACACACACACACACACACTGAAATGGACATCGCCCACACAGCCACTAGACGCACATTTTTGCACATCCACTCTATACTCGTCTCCCCCCTTCTCCTTTTCTCTCTCTCTCTCACACACACACACACACACACACACACACTGACACATCTCTCTCTCCCTCTCTCTCTCTCTCTCTCTCTCTCTCTCTCTCTCTCTCTCTCTCTCTCTCTCTCTCTCTCGCCCCCCTTCTCTGCTAGACTCACATGATGTAAAGGCAGTAGTGTGATGGAGTCACGCTACGTTTAGTAAAGTGAACTATTTATAACTGTGACACCCCCCCCACCCCCACCGCCCCCCCCACCCCTCCATAACCCGGACAGTGAGAGATGCAGCAGCAGTTGTTGTTGGCACCGCTGAGAGAAAAATAAAGTTGAAAACTTTCCACTACACAGCAGCTGCTGAGTTTTCGGTTACCCACACAAGCCTCCACCGACTACAACTACAACCTGCTGCAAGCGATGATGATGATGATGATGATGATGATGATGATGATGATGATGATGATGATGATGATGATGATGATGATGAAGCCAGAACCGATAGCATTCCCGCTAAGAAAACATCACTTGGCTGACATGTGAGCCAGAGCGTATCTCTCCGTTTTATTTTGTTTCTTCCCCCGGACGGATAAGGTGACACAGGAAAGAGGAAAGGATGGGTCCTTTCTTCCTTCCTCGGTGCTGCGAAAATGTGTTTTTTTCAAGACGGCGGCCTCTGACGGAAACATTCGAGTGATAATTACGCGAGACAAGTGAAAACAAATCACAGAGGAGACGTACAAACACACACAGAGTCAGATGTGTGTTTCACGGACCTGTAGGCCTTGCAGCTGTAACTCTGTCATACTGCAGTATGCTGCGTGATGCCAGGGTGTACTACATGTACGTATGTTTTACCTTTAAGTCTTTTACCGTAGGTATTGCAATATAGGGGCAGTCGCCGCGATACGGTGACTCACGACTTAAAAACATGTAGGAGTAGGAGGGAGAAATGGGTGGGGGGGGAGGGGGGGGGGAGAGTGGCCCCCCTGGCCTCCCTAGTTCAGCGGCCCTGGCAGGCTGTAGTCTAAGCCCCCCACTGCTACCACATACCTGGGATACCTATTATCATACATGGGATACCTATTATCACCACACCTGGGATTCGATACTGATACCAAAACAGTACTTTTTTTTCAATATCTTACTTGGATGAGTGTTAAACACATTTCAATAACTTTTTTTTTTATTCAACAATATAAGCCAACGCTTCTGAAACGCTTCAGTGTTAGATAATGTTATCTTAACTCATCAGCAGCAGCAGCAGCGTGTGCAGTTTGAGGCCGCCGCTCGACGCCGCCGCTCGACGCTTGTAATGTCAGCGTTTTCTGAACTGTGGGTTGTCCTGCGGGGTCAGAGGTCAGAGGTCGCGCTACTGTGGTCCTCAGCTTCAGAGAGACCCAGGAAACCCTTCCTGAGAGTTCAGATGAGAGGCGATGCTGCCTGGAGTTTGTCTGTAATCAGATTAGATCCTCAGTAATCAGATAAGATGGATTCAGCAGGACAGAGAGGAGAGGAGACTTACACACGGCTCAGTGTGTGTGCTTTCTTTCTTTCTTTCTTTCTTTCTTTCTTTCTTTCTTTCTTTCTTTCTTTCTTTCGTTCTTTCTTTCTTTCTTTCTTTCTTTCTTTCTTTCTTTCTGTTTAGTTTGTTAGTTAGTTTGTATTATTGATGTAATGTTTCTTTCATTCATTCATTCATACTTTTGTTATTTTGTTCATTCATTTATTATTTCTAACTATTTTTTCTAACCCTAACCCCTAAATCTGTCTATCTTTCACTTTCTGTTTCTGTGACGTGTGTTCTGCATGAATGCGTGTGTGTGTGTGTGTGTGCATGTGCGTACGTGCTTGCGTGTGTGTGTGTGTGTGTGTGTGTGTTTCTGTGACGTGTGTTCTGCATGAATGCGTGTGTGTGTTTCTGCTGACATGTGTGTTTAACAGGCTTTGTAGTGCCGCATCCCCACGCGGTTCGTTTAGGGCTCATAAGAGAGCGGCTCTGCCGTAGGGCCGGTCGCCGGGACGGCCTGCAGTCCACAAAGCTGCTCCTGGCGGCTTAAAGCTCCTGAACAGAGCGTCCCACAGAGAAAGTCCTAGACCCAGACCTCCCTACGTCTGAGGAGAGGAGCCGGGACCACATGGTATCGCCCTGGGATGGTCAGGCGGTGGTACCAGAGGTGTATGTGTTAGTCTGGGTGCTGATGTCTGGCACCATGGTTACCGTCTTATCTTACTGGCCACCTTATCGCTCCTATAAGGTGAAGAGCAAACCCATTTTCAATCAAATCATTTGAAACATACATACATATAAGTTTAGCTTTAGCTTTCTCCTAATGAAGTCATGTGTGTGTAATCTTTGTTCTGGAAATCTACCCGCCAAATATCTCGCCTGTGATGATTCTCTGATTTTTTTTAAATGTGACTTTAAACGTATTTTATTTACGTTGTTTCTCTCTCTTGTTAAGGGAGTCCACTTTTCTGTAGTTTCTGGAGGAACTGCGTTATGGGAACCAGATACAATGGGTGGCTGACAGCATGATCTCAGCCACTCACTCATTACTAGGTCTTTACATGCACACACACACACACACACACACACACACATATACATGCACATACACACACCTACACACACACATGCACATATACATGCACACACACACACCTACACACATGCACATATACATGCACACACACACACCTACACACACACATGCACATATACATGCACACACACACACCTACACACACACATGCACATATACATGCACACACACACACCTACACACACACATGCACATATACATGCACACACACACACCTACACACACACATGCACATATACATGCACACACACACACCTACACACACACATGCACATATACATGCACAAACACACACATACCTGCAGGCTTGCTTCACATGGTCTCTCTCTCTCTTTCTCTGACTCTCAGCCAAACTGTCAGTTTTATTTGTTCTCTTCCACGCTACTGTGTGGTCGGGTTGGTGTGTGTGTGTGTGCACAACACACACACACACACGCACACACGCACACACACGTGCGCGCCTGTATCCTACCGCGCGCTATTATGTCACCCGGTAAAAATGTGATTTTTATCTACACTGCTTCAGGGTAGGGTACAGGTTCACCGCCTCCCACGGACACACACTGTGGGTGGGGAGGAGGAAGAGGAGGAGGAGGAGGAGGAGGAGGAGGAGGAGGAGGAGGAGGTGTCTAAACAGGTGCGGCATGCGTTCCTCACCTGTGTTGTTGACTACACCTGTGTTGAGTGACTGGAGACCCAGGGCACACTGCTATCTGGTACTGGTAGCTGTAGACCGGTTTCATACACCTGGTGAATAAAATATAAAGTATTAAAATAACAAAAAAGTACACATTTTCTTTTTTACTTTTTTTTGGAGGGGGGGGGGGAGTATTAAAGGCATTTTTGATTCTCTTTGAGAAGATGTGTTAAATAGAAAGTCTTTGTCTAAGTCTTGTCTTTTCTGGGACCAGTTCCTGGATGGTCACCAGAACCGGGGGAACCAGAGCAGAGCTGGTCCCATACCCCTTGTCAGCCCCGCTGTGGGCCCTCAGACCCATTCTGGGAGCGGTTTTAATGCCGTGCGATAACACAGGGGACATCCAGCGGTGTTTCTCAAGGGCTGCGACCCAAGACCTCCAGGTGTCGACACCCAAACCCTATTAGTGATAACTTTCCGCTTCCCAAGCCCATTAGTGATTCTTTCAACAGGGGAGATATTTTGGC
Source organism: Merluccius polli (assembly GCA_030340625.1). Classification (NCBI taxonomy): domain Eukaryota; kingdom Metazoa; phylum Chordata; class Actinopteri; order Gadiformes; family Merlucciidae; genus Merluccius; species Merluccius polli. Next base: position 119,612 of record JAOPHQ010005158.1, read on the forward strand.
TTGTGTGGCGCCGGGCGGAGATGTCTCCTGTCCTGCTGGTGTGGAGGTATGTGGGGTATGCAGGAGGCCTGGCGGCCCCCGGTGGGGCTGGGCCCCGCGGGGACGCACCCACCCAGGCCCCACAGCGGAGCCCATCTCAAGATGTGATCAGATAATGTCAAGTTTATTTATTTTTAGCTGGTTTCTGTCGGTTTGTGTCATTATTATTTGTGTTTTTATTAACGAAACCTGCTTAGAAGATGAAGCTTTCATTGGAGGTCCTGCGATGTTTTTAGTGAGAAAAAGTATACAGAAATAGAGGGCCATGTTTCACTATTTCAATCACACACATTTAAAATATGTATTTAAAGATGTATCTCAGGGAAATTTGCTGGAAATTTGCTGGAAATAACGGTCTGCCTATTCATGACCCATGCTCAGATCATTACGGTAAGCCTTTTGCAACCAAACCTTTTAATAGGGCAATTGCATAACTTAGGGGTTAGGGGGCCACACAGCAACCAAAAAAACAAAGGTGCGTGCGCAGCTACTCGCTGCATTACAGGCCAACAGTTTAAAGCCTGCTGCTGCTCCGCGCGCGCCCACGTCCACGCGCGCTTTCAGAAACAATAGGCGACCGCAGGCGCGCGGGTCTCGATCCAGAGAGAGAGACAGAGAGAGACGGAGAGAGGGGGAGAGAGAGAGAGACCCGGTCCAGTGTACGGTCCAGTCCCGGGTATGCTGCAGATCTAGACCCCCGTGAGGAGAACCAGCCTTTGGACTACTACAACTACAACTTCCCCCCCCCCCCCCACACACACACACGCACACTCTCAAGTCTCCTCCCCCTCCGGGGTGCGGAGGAGGGAGAGAGGTTTGTGCCGGCTGCAGCGGAGGGGGAGACACACTGCTGCTTCAAAGTGGTCATTATAGCGAGGAGAGGAGCAACAAGGAGGAGAAGAAGAGGAAGAAGAGGAGGAGGAGGAAGAGTTTGCTAGACCAGACCCCCCCCACCCAGCAGGGATGGGTTGCGCCTACAGCAAGGTATGTGAGGAAGTTCAGCTGCGGGTCTCTCTGCCTTTTGTCGCGTCGAGGGACTCGACCGCAGACCTGCGCCCAATGCGTTTCCTTGAGAGTCGTGTTGTTGTGTTGTCGTGTTGTTGTGTTGGGGTGGTCTGGTCTAAACCCGTGGGTCCGAGTTGTCCTCAGACATGGATTGCGTTAAACTAAACTAAAACTAAAGTAAACTAAAGTAAAGTAAAAACTTTTCTTAAACATCCTCTACCTCTTCAACCACATCTGGTTTCAATCGTGCATCCTCGTCTGTAGCAGACGGCTGTAACCCCACGGCGGGACTCGATCTGTATAGGATCTGTATATAGGATCTATGATCTGTATATAGGATCTGTATGTAGGATGTAGGATCTGTATGTAGGATGTAGGATCTGTATGTAGGATCTGTATGTAGGATGTAGGATCTGTATGTAGGATGTAGGATCTGTATGTAGGATGTAGGATCTGTATGTAGGATGTAGGATCTGTATGTAGGATGTAGGATCTGTATGTAGGATGTAGGATCTGTATGTAGGATCTGTATGTAGGATCTGTATATAGGATGTAGGATCTGTATGTAGGATGTAGGATCTGTATGTAGGATCTGTAGGATCTGTATGTAGGATGTAGGATCTGTATGTAGGATGTAGGATCTGTATGTAGGATGTAGGATCTGTATGTAGGATGTAGGATCTGTATGATGTAGGATCTGTATGTAGGATCTGTACATAGGATGTAGGATCTAGGATCTGTATATAGGATGTAGGATCTAGGATCTGTATATAGGATGTAGGATCTAGGATCTGTATATAGGATGTAGGATCTGTATGATGTAGGATCTGTATGTAGGATCTGTATAGATCTGTATATAGGATATGTATGTAGGATATGTATGTAGGATCTGTATAGATCTGTATATAGGATATGTATGTAGGATATGTATGTAGGATATGTATGTAGGATCTGTATAGATCTGTATATAGGATATGTATGTAGGATATGTATGTATATGTATGTAGGAACTGTATAGATCTGTATATAGGATATGTATGTAGGATATGTATGTAGGATCTGTATAGATCTGTATATAGGATATGTATGTAGGATATGTATGTAGGATCTGTATAGATCTGTATATGTATGTAGGATATGTATGTAGGATCTGTATAGATCTGTATATAGGATATGTATGTAGGATATGTATGTAGGATCTGTATAGATCTGTATATAGGATATGTATGTAGGATATGTATGTAGGATCTGTGTGTAGGCCTGTCGATTAATTGGCCATTGAAAATGGAAATTGAAGATCCGGGTCAGATAACAGAACTGGTAGGCGACCATTTATAGTTTTGATGAGGAAGTGATGAATACTTAAATGATTTAGTATTATTATTATTAGAAGTGCGGTGTAGTTTAGACCAGATGACCATCACCCCCCTGCTGGCCCATATAGCCCACTGTGACTGGTGTACCAAGTCCTCTATCAGTGGAGCGGCTCGGTTCTCGGTTCTCAGTCCTTCCCACAAGGTCCACGTCCGACGACTTTTGCCCCCAAGTCTTGCAAGTCGTCGTGTTTCAACACTTTGTTGTTTGTAGAGAGATTGTGTTGTGTTTTGTCCAGCAGATTGTCCAGCAGTCTGTTGTCTCATCAGTGACCACCAGGCAAACAGTCCCCCAGTGTTGTGTCCTGAAACCTAATTGATTTGGTCCAAGTCCATCACCAGTCACATGTAGCGGCTCAGCCCCAGGCTGCATGCTGAGGGCTTTCTGGTGGCCAACAATGACAACCCAGGTCCCGTCTGAATTATGCTGGGGTATTATTATTATTATTAGTATTATTATTATTATTATTATTATTATTATTATTATTATTATTATTATTATGGGGTGTTTGTAATGTGATGAAGAGTGGATAGTTGAACTGTAGGCTGGTGGTCTAGATGGGAACATATCGACGCTTTATTGACCGGTTGCAGGGAAACCAATAGTAGTAGTGGTTCATGTCAAAGTAGTAACAGGGATTTGAACCCATGACTGCATAGGTTTTCTGTTGCTCTCACCCCTGTAGGTATACTCTGGTGTCTGTCTGTCCTTTTAATAATGTATGACAGCATGCTTATTTAGATTATATAGGCTATAGTGATGAGCTGTAAACCACATTTCTGTTAAGATGGTGGATGTCAAAACTCTACAGTGACATTTTCCTAAATTTCCAAACCTAAAAACAGACCATGTTATATCTAATGTTTTGGGAAGAGCATGGAGGCAAAATAAAAACCCAGAACTGTCTGCCCAACATTAAATCTTTTTTTTAAATCGAAAGAAAAAAACAAGGCCGGTGTGTAATTCGTTTCTGTTGTCTGTCTGGCAAATGGCCGACAATGTTTGGACTGCCGGTGCCATAATCCTCCACACTACTTCACCGAACACAGCAGGGGGATTTCACACACACTCACTCGCGACGCGTTCGTTAAAAGGACAATATCAGACACGGGAGGCGGCAGGGGACGTGTGTTGGTATCAAATATCTGAACATTCAAGCAGCCGAAAAAACGGTCTGGGCTGCACACGGAAGCGCGTCGGTGTGAAAACGACCACAGAAGTGTTATGGAGTGAAATTCCCCTTTCAAGCGATAGGCGGTGACCTCTCGCCTTTCTCACCCGCTGGCTCTGCCCTGAAGGTCACGCACAAGTTTTGAAGCGTGTGAAGCCGGCTCCACGGCAGCAACGCGTTCGTCTGTTATGGTAACATGTCTAATAACATGTGGAAATAAACGGCGTCAGAGGGAAAAGCGAGCGCTCTTCATCCGCCGGAGTCGCAGTCATGTTGAGTTGTTTCTCTGCGGCGATAACAACACACACTGTGTGCTGTGGATGTAGAAGGCATCTGGGGAGGATCTGTGGCAACTGAGAACAAATGGGGCCTGGTGGACAGATGTAGAGACAGACAGACAGACAAAGAGAGAGGTTATAGAGAGGGAGAGAGATGGGGAGGGAGGGAGGGAGGGAGACGGAAAGACTCATTGCGCATTGAGTCTGTGTATATCATATGAAATGTGCTATACAAATAAACTTGAATTGAATTTAGTTTACTGTAATTACATTTCTTGGTTCGCTTTTTGTACGCTTTGGCAATGCACACATTTTTTTGTCATGCAAATAAAGGAAATCAAATTGATAGGGGTGTCACGATTTCGATTTTTTATCGAAATCGATCGAAATGACGTCACGATCTCGAGCATCGAAGTCAAAGAGAGGATCGACGATCCCCCCTCCCCCCGTGTGCAAAGCTACGCACACTACGCAAAGTTACGCAAATGACGCAGCACATTGTAGCCGACGCCGCTAGTTACCTATCCTGCAGGTTATGACACGATGGCGAGTGCAGATGAAAGAGGAGACGCGGCACCGGAGCTTGAAGCAGCTCCTGCTTCTCTTAAATCACATGTATGGAAATACTTTGCGTTCCCGGTGAGCTATGTCGACGACGTTCGCGTTGTTGACAAGAAGACCACAGTGTGTAAGATATGCTATGCGCGTGTACCATACCCGGCCACGGGAAACACTACGAACATGGCAGGACACATTCGCCGGCATCACAAAGATGTAGATTTGACAGCTGGGAAAGCACCATCACTGGTCCAGCCAACTATTCAATCCTCGTTTACAATAAAACTTCCACAGACCTCAGCTCGCGCAAAAGCTATAACTAGCGCTATAGGGCTATTTATAGCAGCAGACCTGCAGCCTTACTCGGTGGTGGAAAACACGGGATTTAAACATTTAATTAGCGTACTTGAGCCACGCTACAGTATGCCCAGCAGGTCGCATCTTACAACAAAAGTGGTTCCCTCCATGTATGAAGACGTTAAAGAAAAAGTTGTGAGGGGTCTGAGCAATGCAGAGTTAGTTGCCTTAACAACAGATGGCTGGACCTCAAGAGCAACTGAGAGTTACATCACCGTCACAGCGCACTACGTCAATAAAGATTGGGAGATTGAAAGTCCAGTCCTTCAAACTCGCCCCATCTATGAAGCACACACAAGTGATAATCTGGCAGAAGTGCTAAAGGAAGCGGTACTAGAATGGAAAATGGACAGACAAAATACAACCATCCCTGTGACCACAGATAATGCCAGAAACATTGTCAATGCCTCAAATGCAGCTGGATTGTCACCACATATAGGATGTTTTGCGCACACAGTGAACCTGGCATCCCAGAAGGGGTTGGGAGTAAACCAGATTTCTCGTCTTTTGGGCAAAGTCAGGAGGGTGGTCACCTTCTTTCACAAGAGCACGACTGCAGCAGCTGCCTTAAAGGCAAAACAAGTGATGCTCCAGCTTCCTCCTCACAAGCTGGTTCAAGATGTGACTACAAGGTGGAACTCCAGCTATGACATGCTCACACGCTACTTAGAGCAACAAGCTGCTGTTTATTCTGCACTCACAGAGAAAGATGTTAAAAAAAGTGCCAAAGATCTCATCACACTCTCTGATCAAGATGTGACTGTTCTGGAAGATGTGGTTCAGGTTCTGAAGACCATGAAAACAGTCACAACTCTATTGAGCTCAGAACAGCAGCCAACTGTGTCTATGGTCCTGCCACTCAAACACACCATTCTCACGTCAATGAAACACAGTGACACGGATTCACAGATTGTGAAGGATGTTAAATCTGCTATAGCAACCAACATTGGAGGGAGGTATTCAGATCCCAGACTTCAACAGTTCCTGAATGAGGGCACTGCCTTGGATCCTCGGTTCAAGTCTTTACCTCATCTGGATGACCCCTCTCGGAATGAGATCTTCAACAGTCTGGGAGAGAAAATCCTGCAAAAGCATCCCACACAGGTATGTGGCCAATTGAAATATACATGATGAAATGTCAACTATTAATAATGATGCAAATTAATCTTATAGTTAAAGCACAATGATAAATTCATATTCTGACAAGTAGTTATCTTTTATTAAATATATTCACATTTTGCATTTTAATATTTCATTAATTATAACATTCTGTTTGTTGTTGTTGTCACACCTAAGTGTCACATGTGCCTTTTCATTACCTAAAACAGCTGTTTTGTGTGACCTTGTCTTTTATAGACTCAGGCCTCAGGACAAGGGACCAGCCAAAACCCTGCAGAGGACCCACAAACTGCAGCAACCAGTGAAGGCAGCCCCCCAGCAAAGAGAACAACATTCAGTGAACTGTTTGGTGACTTTTTCAATGCAGCCCACACTACACCATCAACAACAACACCATGGCCTGATGTTGTCAAAGAGGAGATAGAGCTATACAAGATGGCTAAAGTCATTTCTGTGGATGCAAATCCACTGAAATGGTGGAAACACAATGAGCATCAGTACCCAAATTTGTCCAAGCTCTCCAAACATTATCTTGCTGTGCAAGCAACAAGTGTGGCAAGTGAGAGAGTGTTCTCCACAGCAGGGGACATTGTGACTGCTCAAAGAGCAGCCCTTTCTCCAGAGAATGTGGACATTCTCATCTTCTTAAAGAAAAACTTGAAAATGTAAAAAATAACAGTTGTCTTGTCTGGCCATAGCCTTTGATGACTCAAAGAGCATCTCTCTCTCCAGATAAAGATAACAACATATCTTTGTTAAAGAAAGAAACTTGAAACAAGAATGTAAAAATGACAGTTGTCATTCTCAGGGGACATAACAGTCCAAACTACTTATTTTTTATGTTCAACTGTTAGGATAAAGTTTGTTAAGGCTCTAATTGTCCATGACTTTGGACATGACTGTTATATTTTTTATTTATTTTGTTTTATTGCACCTTTATCATTTTAAAAGTAGTTTGCTGTAACCAAAAAAGAGTCACTAGATGGCAGCCAGGCACCTCTGTGACCTCTCATTGTTGTTTGTTTTTGTTGTTGAAAACAAGATTGTTACTTTTATATTGCAAATAAATAATTTAAATTTGACCATTAGTGCCTAATGTGATACATTATGGAAATTGCATCACTTATATGTAGCCCAACTTTTGAAATAAGATTTACTGTACAAAATTTGATGAATAAAACCAATGATCGTAGACTAGACTAGTCTGAAAATGGCATAGGCATCTGTGCTGTAAGAAAAAGAAAAAAATCAAGAATCGAATCGAATCGTGACCCTAAAATCGAAAATCAAATCGAATCGAGGATTTGGAGAATCGTGACACCCCTACAAATTGAGCATTTAATTGACAAATAGGGAGAGAGAGAGAGAGAGAGAGAGAGAGAGAGAGAGAGAGAGAGAGAGAGAGAGAGAGAGAGAGAGAGAGAGAGAGAGAGAGAGAGAGAGAGAGAGAGAGAGAGAGAGAGAGAGAGAGAGAGAGAGAGAGAGAGAGAGAGACCAACCAACCGCCGCCCAGGCAGTTAACTCATAGTGTTGATCACCAAACCAGCTGGCCCCCCCCCCCCCCGACTCAGACAACTGGACAAGCGTGAACCTGGAGGGCCACCAGGAGACGGGACCCGGGATCGACGAGGTCAGACATGGCAGCCGTCAACCGTTGCACATGTTTCAGCCGGACTTTTGATTTGTCCATGTCAAGATCCATCAATTTGGTGTTTTATGGTCAGGCAAGATGAGAGCGCTTAGCACCGACGCACAAGTAGGAGGACGTTGCCACCAGCTAACCTTGTTTAATTTTGACTGCAATTGTAATTACATTCTGCAAGTCTCACTTCAGAGTATAATGCCTAATACATAGTCAAAAGTTAATATTAAGAAGAGGCTTTTACAACGTGACACATGCAAATATATTTGAGTAACTTTCAAATCAACCTGATTGATTGATATCTGTGCCAAATCGTGCAGTAGGAGTTTGTATATTCATATTTGGAGAGGGTGGTGCTGGGGGGGGGGGGGGGGGGGGGGTCTGGTCAACCTCGGATAATGTGGTCCAATCTCAGTAGGGTTCATCTTAATGTTGGAGGTGGGAGAAATATTGGGACTCATTCTAATATTGGAGCCAGTAAGCATCGCCGGGACTCACTGTAAACAGACCTTGTTCATCTGAAGGCCATATTGGTTAGTTGGGTTGGGGGGGGGAAACTAGTATCCTTAGGGTAACCATGACGACTCAATCTGAACGCATCCTCAGTGGTACCCCGGGTGGGGAAACCGAATGCAGAAAACTCAAATGATTGCGCTTGTAATGGTTTCCCCCCCAATGCTTTTAGAGGGTTTACCCATCCAACTCGCCAACAATATGGCCGCTCTGGGGAATAAGGTCTCGACTCAGTATGGGAGCCGGTAAGCCGCTTGCCACACAGTCCAGCGAACCCTCGCTCTGTTGTTCCCTGTAATCACTCTGGTCGCTATCAGTCGCCATCATGTCCGCTGGCCTATATGTTCACGTCGACTCGGATCAATATGCCGTCTCTTTGGTCTGTTACGTCACCCATGTTTTAAGATTAACCAGTGAGTTAACCTTAAGCTAAACCAGTGAGTTAACCTTAAGCTAAACCAGTGTCTCCAAGGCTACAGGAACCCTAAATGAACTGGGTCCTACAAGTTGTTCTAGTCGTCTCTCCCCTGTCCAAGGTCTTGGTTATTACAAGGCGTTGGTTATTACAAGGCGTTGGTTATTACAAGGCCTCGGTTATTACAAGGTCTTGGTTATTACAAGGCCTCGGTTATTACAAGGCCTCGGTTATTACAAGGTCTTGGTTATTACAAGGTGTTGGTTATTACAAGGCCTTGGTTATTACAAGGCGTTGGTTATTACAAGGTGTTGGTTATTACAAGGCCTTGGTTATTACAAGGCCTTGGTTATTACAAGGCGTTGGTTATTACAAGGTCTTGGTTATTACAAGGCCTTGGTTATTACAAGGCGTTGGTTATTACAAGGCGTTGGTTATTACAAGGCCTCGGTTATTACAAGGTCTTGGTTATTACAAGGCGTTGGTTATTACAAGGTCTTGGTTATTACAAGGCCTCGGTTATTACAAGGTGTTGGTTATTACAAGGCCTTGGTTATTACAAGGCCTTGGTTATTACAAGGTCTTGGTTATTACAAGGTGTTGGTTATTACAAGGCCTCGGTTATTACAAGGTCTTGGTTATTACAAGGTGTTGGTTATTACAAGGCCTTGGTTATTACAAGGCCTTGGTTATTACAAGGCCTCGGTTATTACAAGGCCTCGGTTATTACAAGGCCTCGGTTATTACAAGGCCTCGGTTATTACAAGGCGTCGGTTATTACAAGGCGTCGGTTATTACAAGACCTTGGTTATTACAAGGCCTTGGTTATTACAAGGCGTTGGTTATTACAAGGCGTTGGTTATTACAAGGCCTTGGTTATTACAAGGCGTTGGTTATTACAAGGCCTTGGTTATTACAAGGCCTTGGTTATTACAAGGTCTTGGTTATTACAAGGTCTCGGTTATTACAAGGCCTCGGTTATTACAAGGCCTCGGTTATTACAAGGCCTCGGTTATTACAAGGCCTCGGTTATTACAAGGCCTCGGTTATTACAAGGCCTCGGTTATTACAAGGCCTCGGTTATTACAAGGCCTCGGTTATTACAAGGTCTCGGTTATTACAAGGTCTCGGTTATTACAAGGCGTTGGTTATTACAAGGCGTCGGTTATTACAAGGCGTCGGTTATTACAAGGCGTCGGTTATTACAAGGCGTCGGTTATTACAAGGCCTCGGTTATTACAAGGGCCTCGGTTATTACAAGGTGTTGGTTATTACAAGGCCTCGGTTATTACAAGGCCTCGGTTATTACAAGGCGTTGGTTATTACAAGGCCTCGGTTATTACAAGGCCTCAGTTATTACAAGGCCACTGCGCCCATTTGAACCTTTTAATGCTCATGTTTTAATCCTTTGATGTCTCTGTGATCCTTCACAATGGAATGAAAACTCAAAACGGCCGTTGCTCTCTTGGTTTTTTTTTTCTTGTTTATTTCGTTGTTTTTTTCCCCTCTTTGATTTCGTTAGTGTGTCTTCCTCTCCCCGCGTGAACGGTCTGGTTGAGGAAACGTTTGGCCACATGAAGTTCGGGTTTTAGGGACCCGAGTTAACGAGATGACTCCCAAATCTGCTCCTCGGGTTAGAAGTGAACCGCAGTCCTTGTGGTTAATTTCCGCTCCCTAATGAATGGCAGGCGTTGACTGGAGGGTCGCTCAGTCGGTTAACTCTAGTTAAGTTTAATTACTGACATTTATTTCAGATCTTTTGGGTCTTGGGTAGAAGGTGAGGACATTAGCAACCTTGGAGTCAAAGTAAAATTCCTTGTTTGTGTGTTTTGGGGTTTTGGAAGCCTGACTTTAATTAAAGTCACAGCATGTTAAATGTTAAATCTGTCGCACTTCAAAACGTTTTGCGGTGGAGAAACCATTCTGCCGGGAAGTTCAGCGAGCGTTTGTGCACACGTAACAAACATGTGTACGCCTGTCAACGCGGTGCGAGGCTTCGGGCCTCGAGACTTGGGTTTCCCTTTTCTTATTTCTCACAGGGATTAGATTGAATGGAACGTTTAACATTCAGAAGAGGGCCTTTGTGTCGGCCTGTTGGGTGAGATATCTTTCTGACAGCTAATAGAATCACACCAACAACCCTGTGTTTATAGCACATAGTGAGACATGTCCAGTATAGTTTATTAAATAGCTTTTATTACTCTTCTACTGTCAAACGCTTAAATGAAACACAGATCAGAAACCAGAGAGAGAGAGGATTACAAAAAAATAATACAAAGGGATGATACAAAAGTGAGGGAAAGAGAGGGAGAGAACGAAAACTAGGGTGAGATGATGGAGAGGGGAGGGGGGCTAATAGAAAATAGGTGGGAGAGAGAGGGGGAGATAATGACAACTAGGGGGGAGATAATGAAAAGGGAGGGGGGGAGGGGGAGATAATGAAAATAGGTGAGAGAGATGAGGAGATGAAAACTAGGGGGGAAAATGAGAGAGATAGAGGGAGGGAGAACTAGGGGGGAAGGAGGGAGATAATGAAAACTAGGGGAGGGAAAGAGAGAGATGGAGGGAGGGAGATAATGAAAACTAGGGCAAGGGCAGAGATAATGAAAACTAGGGGGGAGATAATGAAAACTAGGGGCGGGGGCAGAGATAATGAAAACTAGGGGGGGAGAGAGAGATAGAGGGAGGGAGATAATGAAAACTAGGGGGGGGGGGGCAGAGATAATGAAAACGGACCATCCATTGCTTCCAGTTAGGTTTCCTCATTTTGTCCTGGAAAACAAATGGCCATCACATGTCCCATACATATTCATACATTTATACATGCATGTATTGTCCCAGTCACTGTTTTAATAAAGAGAGTAAAGATGGTTTAAATAAAGTGTGTTGGGGGGGGAGGGGGGGAGGGGGTTGTTTCTAAGGAGTTGTAATGCAGGACTACAGACATTCGTTGTTACATTATCAACAGTTTATGACCAAGAAAACAAATGCCCATGTCACTTACAATCATATCTATATTCTATATCTATATCCTTTATCTATATTCTATATCTATATTCTTTATCTATATTCTTTATCTATATTCTATTGAAAGAACTGAAAAGTACTTCAAACGTACATCTGCGTTGTATTCGTTGACGCGAGAGCTGAAAATACATGTCCTAATGCACAAACTTTCACTTTGTTCTCCGGAGCTAAAAGGCCAAGAAGAATGAAAGAAAATGTTGTTGCAAAACCACATGTTACAGATCACATGTTACTCATTACATGTTTTTTTATTACCTTACTCCAAAACATATGACTTAGGAGTTCAACACACAATACGCGGATGCTAGTGTTGACCGTAGGTTGGTGTCACACAGCCTCCTTATCAGAAAACTAACACACACATGCACGCGCGCACACGCACACGCACACGCACACACACACGCCTTTCCTCTTGTGCTACACTGGGAATTGAACCCACAATGTCTGCAGTCCACCTGTGGGCATTCTGGAGCATCATGGCGCCTAAACCTGACATTTTATTGATGGAGCTTTTATTATTAATTTGAAATGCGTCTAATCTCTCCCCCTTTCCTCATCTCTCCCCCTTTCCTCATCTCTCCCCCTTTCCTCTTCCTCTCATCAGAAGAAAAGCCGAAGCAAGAAGAGCCCGAAGGAGGGAAAGAAATACCAGGATGGAGGAAGCGGTACGTGTGTGTGTGTGTGTGTGTGTGTGTGTGTGTGCGTGTGCGTGTGTGTGCACATTTGAGTGTTTTTGCTGAACATTATTTAGGTTTACCCCCCCCAACAACAACATACCATTCAATACAATAAGGGGCAGGATATTGTAGCGGTTAGAGAACTCGTCTCCCGGCTGAAAGGTTCAGGGTTCGATCCCCTAACGTCCGCAGTCTGCCTGTTAGGCACCCTTGAGCAAGATATAATCTCTTTTTCGACGTATCTATCTAACTCATCTCCGACTTGCACAACAATGTGTCTGCTGTGTCTGTGTGACTCACAGTCAGCTCAAACTGCTTCTTCATGAACATGTTGTACAGTTTAAACGATGGGGGGATGAACCGCTTGTTCAGCCTGCAATTACCCCTCAGTGATTCACCTTGTGGGTCACAGCAACGCTGTCGCGTCAAAGTTATACAACAACAAGTACGCACACCCTTAATTAATAACAATAATTATGATACCAGGTTTTTATTTCCAGCTGCTTAAACCCTTTATTAAGTAACTAACCCTATCATTATTATTATTATTATTATTATTATTATTATTATTATTAATTTTTCAATTGTGTACAGAAAATGAATAGAACAAATACAACACTGACAGTTTGGCTGTTGGGAGAGAGAGAGAGAGAGAGAGAGAGAGAGAGAGAGAGAGAGAGAGATTTGTACTTCAAGGTTCACATCGTTATCTTCCACTTCCTCTTTCCTCTTGGTTCCTGTGACCGCTCCGCCCCTCTGAGAACAGAAGATGACATCACTATCTCAGTTTGTCACGTCCTGCCAGGCCTGGAAAAACCTTATAACTACATGATGAAACCTTATGACTACATGATGAAACCTTATGACTACATGATGAAACCGCTGTGGGGGATGATTATGTGAAATGTTCATTACATGATTATATTAAAAAGTTGTACAGCAGTGCAGGAGTGGAGAGGATTGAATTCAGGGCTTCCTGCCAGAAAAGGCTTTCTGCCTAACCCTAACCAAGTAGTTGTTACCTAACCCTAACCAAGTAGTTGTTACCTAACCCTAACCAAGTAGTTGCCTAACCCTAACCAAACCGCAACTGAAAACTGAAAATAATAATAAGTCAACTAAAAATAAGAGGACATGAACCTCGGTGTCTTGGGTGAAAGTCCTCTTTGACCCATTCATCCACACCTCCTCCTGCATGTACTGACAGGAAGGGAAACTCCTCCTGTGGGACAGCAGCCCCTGAGACCCCCCCCTGGCTGGAGACCACCTTCTCCTCCTCCAAGCCTTTAGGCGGTTCCAGGTGGATGCAGAAAGACCTGTCAACACACCTGAAGAAACGTGTGAAAAATGTTAGAGTTTTGGCCCAGCTGGTGGCTGTGGATGGTTTCTGTTGCTGGTTGCAAAGACACTTTAAAGGGGCAAATCTCCATCCTCCAAATGGTCGTGTATAAACCAATGGGTGTCATCACGGACGCTACGTCCATATGCACAGCTCTCCCACGTAACTCAGTACTGAGACATGTCCTTTAGGACAGCACTGTAGGGAACAGGCTTTGCACAGTGAAAATGCCTTGGAAAACGATGAACCAGAATACAGGATTACATTACATTAAAAGTTGATGATGCATTTATATAAAAAAGGTTGCCCCGAAAAACAAGCAGTATTACTCTTTTTTTTTTAAAGAATGTTTCGTTGTCACACCATAAGCTTGTCTCCTGACAATGAGTCGAAACTAGGATATGACATCACTCGTACTAATGACATCAGTCGAAACTAGGATATGACATCACTCGTACTAATGACATCAGTCGAAACTAGGATATGACATCACTCGTACTAATGACATCAGTCGAAACTAGGATATGACATCACTCGTACTAATGACATCAGTCAAGACTAGGATATGACATCACTCGTACTAATGACATCAGTCAAGACTAGGATATGACATCACTCGTGCTAATGACATCAGTCAAAACTAGGATATGACATCACTCGTACTAATGACATCAGTCGAGACTAAGATATGACATCACTCGTACTAATGACATCAGTCAAGACTAGGATATGACATCACTCGTACTAATGACATCAGTCGAGACTAAGATATGACATCACTCGTACTAATGACATCACTCGTACTAATGACATCAGTCAAAACAAGGATATGACATCACTCTTGCTAATGACATCATTCAGTACTAAAGGTCAGTGTAGCGCCCGTTCAGCCTGAGTGTCTCCAGCGCAGGGCCGGCTGCAGCTGATCCGCTGCCAGGCGCTCGCTGCTGCGACGGTACGCCAGCGAGCGGCGCGGAGGTCATTTATTTTCCCCCCTATCTATAAATGTCTGCTGGGCACTTCAGCTGCTGCCCTTCTCTGGCGGCACCTCCTCCGGCTGGGCCTCCTCTGGCTGGCCGGCCGGGGAAAGTGAAAGAGAGACAGAATTCAAATGTCAGGATACCAGCGCCAAAATGCCTCCCCAGTAATCTGAGCGTGTTTGTGTTGCATCTTGTTTGGCAACCTGGATTCATAGCAGGCAGTCAGAAATATCATCATGGCACTGAGGCCCATGGATCTGAGACAATTTTGCTCTTTGCCCCAGAATTGCATGAACTTCTCTCTAGGACACGAGAGAGAGAGAGAGAGAGAGAGAGGGAGAGGGAGAGGGAGGGAGGCAGGGATTCAGTGGTATGTTTATCTGAATCAAGTATCACAGTATCCCCGTTCCCCATTGGTATTTGTGATGGCATCACACACACACACACACACACACACACACACACACACACACACACACACACACACACGGTTAGGCAATCCCAAGCATGGCACACATTCAAATTGGCTTCCACGGATCATGCAACAGCCCCAGATCCAACTTGATTGGAATTTGGTGTGTGTGTGTGTGTGTGTGTGTGTGGCGAGATCACCACAACACAGAGGGGGAGAGAGAGAGGATGTAACTGTGCGTGTGTGTGTGTGTGTGTGTGTGTGTGTGAGCGAGCGAGCGAGCGTGTGTGTACATGTATATTATGTAAGCATGTCCTTGCTACCCTGAGGTTGATGGAAAGGTTTAATGATAATGCATCAGCAGGCAGCGTGTGTCTTCTTGTTTTGCTGTGTTTGGTGTGCTGCGGCCTGTCAATGTTGGACATGAGTAGAGCGGCGGAAATTGTATTTGTAATGGTGCAATTCAAACAAATCAAGAAGTGAAGGGAGGAAAAGGGAAATGAACAACGAACCAGCAGGTGTTTCCCCCAATCTGGCAACCTGCAATCACACACATAGCTGCACGACTCTCAAGCCCTCTCTATAAAAGAAAAAAAACAACTAAAACTACATTTTATTGACCCGGAACTAACTGGGTCTGTACCATTGAAAAGTTTTGGCCTATATGTGTGGTTGTGCCTGTTGTGACTGTCCTATCTTCCTTGACATGACAGGTAAGGTCTCCTCCAAGGACCTGGACTTGTGTGTCCAGAAGCGGCTGGAGCGGTTCGAGTGGCAGCAGAAGATCCTGAACCAGGTGCTCTCGGCCAATGGGGCGCAGGAGAGGGCGGAGCTTCTCAAAGACCACTCCCACGACGAGCTGTTTGCGATCATGCAGAGCTTCACCGAAAAGGTGAGGAGGGGGGGAAGAGGGGGGGAGGGGGAGAGGGAGAGAGAGGGAGAGGGAGAGGGAGAGAGAGAGGGAGAGAGAGAGGGAGAGAGAGAGATGGAGATTGGAGAGTGTGGGACCTGACCATATGTTCTCACGTTCAACTTTTTTTAGTTTTATATTATTAGTTTATTAGTTTTATATTATTTTAAGCACCTTATAGCATGAGAGTCATTTAATCAGAGCGTATTGATCTTTGGTGGTTATGAATGTTGGCACCGATCCAGGTGACACGTGTCTCTTCATGTCCTGTGTGGTTCAACATGTGATCACCTCTTAGCCCAGCGTGACATCATTCTGCAGCTGTAACATATAATAAACGACTCACGCTTTTCCATTACTGAGGTGTGTGTGTGTGTGTGTGTGTGTGTGTGTGTGTGTGTGTGTTCACACGCTGTATTTTTGTGTGTGTGTGTGTGTGTGTGTGTGTGTGGTTGCACACGCACGCGCCTCAACCTTCATCCATTTGTGTAGATCTGTCTGATCGGCTGACTTAATGTTTGGCCGCTAATCAAACGGCGTGGGGATTTAACCAGAAAACCCTTTGCGAGCTAAATGCTGCAGTCCATAGGGCTTCCCGCTCAATAAGCGGTCCTAAGAGGTCACTAAGAACGCCAGTTAGGCTGTAAGACACCTTAAACCGCTCCAGCGGACTCGCCCGCTGGTGTACAGCGGTAACTTCACAGGCCAGGAGTGACTGGATGGTGTAAATTTAAAACATCGCCTGTCCTCCTGGTTAAAAAGTGTAGATATATTGATATATATATATACTATACTACTACTACCAGCTATTCTATATACTAACAACACACAGACCAGTTCCTTCATGTGAACCCAATTATAGGTTGAGATGTACGACAACGACAAATAACCCAACCCTCCCGTCCAAAGTGTATTGTGTGGTTCTGAGCCGGTTCTGCTGCGGTTGCCTCCTAATGCTTAGGGAAGTGTTCTGGTAAAGCCGGACTGTAATGTTGTTAATGGAAAAACCTAGACAAGTCCGATTTTGTAGTGATTTAATCCATCCGCGTGGCTCTAGGAGCGGATCCCAGAATAGCAGCTCTGTTGGGAGCGTGAACAGGGCTTGTGTTTGTCGAGGCGAGGGCCGACTTGATTTATGCAATCAGGCTCATCTCCTGCAGGGCGAATGAGACTGCGTCCTGCAGGGGAATCAGACACGAATGTTTGTTTGCTGTGTTTATGAGTCATGGCAACCCGCCGGTGGTGGGGGTCTCAGTGCTGGCCGGCCGGTGAACCTGTTGGTCTGCCAGCGGCCTCTAGGTGGCGTCTCGCCGGTTTCAGAGTCCAAATCCGAAAGAGATTTATTGCCAGATAAGTTTTCACTTAAATGAATTTGCCACGGTGCAAAGAAAGAAGTATTACAATAAAAGATACAAAAATATGTCACCGTAATAACAAAAACAAATAACAAATATGTACAATATGGACCGTATGGACGATATGGATTTGTACAAGGCTCACAGTAAACGATCAGAGTCACATGGCATTGAGGCGACTGAGGTCTTCATCAGAATGATGAAGGCTTTATGGAAGTTGCAAAACAATACTGCGGGTACTTTCACAGGTTTAATCCCATGGAGGTCAGGGATAAATGGCTGAGATGTGTAGAAGGGGGCGGTGGACTGAAAGTCTCTCCTCTCCTCTCCAGGTCCGGACCGAAACCACAGCAGACCTGACCTGTGTCCATGAGCAAAGGAGCAAGAGACAGACGGAGGAACATGAGGGAGCGGTGGAAGGTAAAGAACGTTGTGGTGAAGGACCTCAAAGAGGACCTGTGGTATCAGGAGAGCATTTCCTTCCAGGCCTAAAACTACTCCTCAACCTCCTTTAAATGGTCAACAATTGTGTGTGTGTGTGTGTGTGTGTGTGTGTGTGTGTGTGTGTGTGTGTGTGTGTGTGTGTGTGTGTGTGTGTGTGTGTGTGTGTGTGTGTGTGTGTGTGTGTGTGTGCATGCTCACTGTGTGTGTGTGTGTTTAGTTTAGTTTATTGTTTTTTGTTAACAGGGACCATGTATAGAACAGGTTCTATACCAGGATTAGCTAAACAGCTAATTTGCACCTGTGGTCCCTGGGCAGGAAACTGGGTCCCTGGGTGTGTGTGTGTGTGTGTGTGTGTGTGCATGCTCACTGTGTGTGTGTTGTTCCTGCAGAGCTGCAGAGGCAGCACCAGCAGGAGAAGGCCGTCCTCACAGAGGGCTTCCAGGCCGCGGAGACCCTCCTCCAGGTAAGACCATGGAGTCACTCACTGGCCATGTCAGCAGCACCTTGTATTGACGTGTGAAAGTGATTTGCGCCTCTTATCAGTTGGAAAACAACATCGCAACCGCGTTTTTGTCATAACGCGGCCCCTCCCACTCGATGCGGTTGCCAGCACTCACTCAATAACAACCAGAAGAGACACATTAGAGTTGTGTCAAAACTCATCTGGGACTGCTTTGCATTTCCCTCCACCTCTCAAAGCAGCGACATGAGTCCTGGTTTGACCCCTCTGTCTGTCGCCCGCTCTCCTATACAGTACATGCAACTGAGATAACTTCTGTTATGAATTGGCGCTATACAAATAAAACTGAATTGAATTGAATTGAACAACCGAGGTGCTTCTGCAGCTGAAGGCGCTGGGCATGAAGTTGGCTGCAGTCGGTGATCTCTCTTCTCCTCTCATGTGTTTCTGATTGGATGTGTGTGTGTGTGTGTGTGTGTACGTGTGTGTGTGTGTGTATGCTGCGTGCAGAGCCAGGTGGAGGCGCTGACAGCTGACCTGGAGGTGTACAACCAGCTGAAGAGACGAGTCCAGGAGTCCACCTTTAAAAAGGACCTGCTGCGCAATATCCGGGTAACCCTAACCCTCCCCACGGGCCACGCACCCTCCATGGTTACCCGCTGGTTTATATTGTAACCAGGATCACTTTATAGGGAAGGTGGTTATCGTGTTTGGCTTTTGATCGGGACAGCTGATAAAAACGTTTGAAATGATTGTATAAAATCAAATTTGATCCCCACTGATCCGTATCTGTAATGTCCCCAAAGCATAGGTGTATCAGGCATCATTATCATAAATCATCATATCATAAATCTGCATATCATAAATCAATCATATCTCTCTATCTATAATTAACTACGTGTGTGTGTGTGTGTGTGTGTGTGTGTGTGTGTGTGTGTATCTATATATATATATATATCTCTACCTTTCCTATCCCTCACTCTCTTTTCCTCTCTCTGCTATCTACTGTTTTCTATTTACTTCTTACTCCTATTTATTAAAAATTCAGGTTTTTCTTGTGTATCCCCCCCATCAGGCCCATGGCAGCCCAGGTGCATTCTGGGAGTCTGAGCAGGAGTCCCTCCTCTTCGTCATCGAGATGAAGAGTGAGCGTGTGCAGGACCAGGGCAAGAAGCTTTACCAGCTGCAGACGCTGGTAGGATCGCTGGAAGATAGTGTGTCCGTGTGTGTGTGTGTGTGTGTGTGTGTGTGTGTGTGTGTGTGTGTGTGTGTGTGTGTGTGTGTGTGTGTACTTGTACAGGTATTGTTAACATGGACTCACCCATGTGTGTACTTTACAACAAACGTGTCAGATGTTCAGTCTCCTGTAGCGGAAGGTACCAACTGGCTGTAATAACGGGGGTGTGGGGGTGTTTCCATGTGTTCCTGCAGGCGGAGAAGAACCTGTCTCTGGAGGAGCAGATCGTCCACACGCTGCAGCAGAACGAGGATCTGCTGGTCCGGATAGACAACTACCAGAGCCTCATCCAGTACGTACACCGGGGCCGGAGACCCTGGGGCCCACGCCGTGGGGGGTCCCTAGTTGGTCCAGACCAATGCAGAGTCTCTGTTTTGGCCACACTAAAACAACGTTGCCCTCCACCTAAGAGGAGACGTTTTCAAAGATGAGAGTGAAAAGATAATTCAATTCAATTGTATTTATAAAGTGCATTTCATGCACAAGGCAGACTCAATGTGCTTCACAAGAGGTAACCATAGTTACAGTAAAAACAGTTCTATAAAAATCAATTAGGAATCAATTGAAGAGTGCAAGTGCAAGTAAACAATCATCTGTAAATAGATAATATTGAAATTGAATGCTAATGATCACTAGCTTTTCTTTACATAATGACCTTTAATCTTGAATGATAAGGTGATTTAGGTGTAGGTGTGTGTTAGGTTTGTTGTTGTGTTGTTGTTGTGTTTGTGTGGTGAAAGCCGACCTGAGTAATAATCTCATTTTCAGCTCAGCAGTCGCACGGCTTTTCTCAACACCGCAGACAATGCATTGCTTAAAAACAGCCGCATGCAATACTAAAATATTTCTGGAAAATATACTATGCGAGTCCTATTACTATTTTTGAAAGTACGGTAAATGTGAAAGAAATTAAAATGAGTCATGGAATTCAGATTTAGTTTTTTCCTGCTTTCTATCAGACTAAGTTGGAGAACGTTTCTGATAACTTTGTAACCCACTGGCAAATAGTCCCAACTTTCCTCGCCAATGATTTGGGTCGCAAATGTCCATGTTGGTTATCTCATAGTTCTGTTATTTCCTACAATTTCCACTCTGATTACAAACTAACTGACAACACATCAGACACTGCCATCGCTTCCCAGTCTCAAATCCCCAAATCTATTGGTCCCATATCGTCACATGGCTCATTGCCGCCCCCTACTGGAGACTTATGTTTTTATTTTCCTAAAAGGTTTAATACTTTAAGAAGGTTACTCTGTTATGTGCAACAGATGTGGGTGAGGTCAGACCTTCAGATTTAAGGACTGAAATCCATAGCAGTGTGGCTTCAGAGATGCTGCATGGTTTCATATAGACAGTGTTTACTATCGCCACATTTTGTATTGTTATACTATGAAGTACAACTTTGATAACATCTCATTTAAGAGGGAAATATGATTGAAGATGGCTATGTTTAGGTATGAAGGACTGTTAAATACTTAAGGTACTTGTATATAGATATTCTTTATTATTCCCAGATGGAAAATGTGTGTGTCCCAGTGGAAGTACAGGACATAAGTGATTAAAAACTACAAAAAAATATAAATATATAGACAGAAATATATATAAAAAAGCCCATCTATATACACAATGAGCAGCAGTACAAGTAACTGGCAGAATGTGAACTGGTTTTGCGTCCTCTCCTCTCGGTTCCCTCTGTGAATCATTCGTCTGACCGCAATACTCCTAATCTGACGCTTGTTGTTGTTGTTGTTCTTCTTCCTCTTCTTCTGCGTTGCCCAGGCAACTGTCGAAGGAGCAGCACGAGCTGAAGGGGGCGCTGGAGAGGCAGACGGCGGTCAACCAGAACCTGTCTCAGGAAAAGGAGCAGCTGGTTTTCCGGCTACGCCACCGAGACACGTGTCCCAGCATGCACCTGCCTGTCATGGCGCCCTGACCCCTGACCCCTGACCCCCCCCCTGCACTCCCAACGGGGAAACCCCCCCTCTGGAAACGAGACTGTGGAAACCACAGCCCCCCCTGGAGTCACAGCCATACGACCGTCTTCACCACCGCAGTGCCTTGGTCGCTACGGCAACTCTCCACCAATCACAGACCGGATAGCGAAATGTCGAAGGGCGGACGCCTCCATCTCTCCGTTTTGTTTCGCGAAGCGGAGGAGAAACTTCAAGCTTCCTACTTCTCCCCCTCTGGCTTCGTTGACCGCAGGGTCACCTGCGTCCAAGAACTCACGTCCCTCACGGTCCGGTCTTTCTCAGTCCCCCCCCCCCCCCCCCCCCCCCTAACCCTAACCCTAACCCTAACCCCCCCCCCGAGTTTGACGCCGAGCGTGCGTTGGGTGGACTTCCAGGAGACCAACGCCCGCTCGTTCAATGCCTTGCTCAACGGTCAATCCCGGGTTTGCCGCCCCCCGAGCAGCCGCTCCATATTTAACCTTCCCGGTCGCCGTTCAGCGGCCGTCTTGTTGCAGGGCTTGACCTGGCGCTGCGTGGATGAGGTGGATCCTGTGGCCTACAGATCCACGGTGGACTGGGAGGACCGCTGGGTGGGGGGGGGGGGTCTTGGAAAGGTCTAACCCGATCCTTTTCAACTCCCTGGGGTTTTGACGGAGTTGACGGAAACGATGCCGAAAGGTTTAGACGTCCTTCAAGGGGCGGTTTGATCTCCTCTCTCCTCACCGGCGGTCCTTCTACAGAATCCAATATGAGGCCTTCGTTTCTACTGCTGCAGTCCAGGTTCTTCCGACCCGCGTTGGTTCCTCCGACCCGCGTTGGTTCCTCCGACCCGCGTTGGTTCCTCCGACCCGCGGTGGTCTTTCTAGGGTTACTTGATAAAACATTCTGCCTTTTTTCGAATTCACAACTTGGCCTGGTGAACGGTGGATAATTGGGACCACCCAACCAGGACCCTTAGTGGTCCGACCCGAGACCACCACACCAGGATTTCCAAGTCGTGCCAAATGTGTTTTGTTGAGCCTATTTTTTTGATGTATTATAATCCTGTGTTGTTTTTTTTATGTTAGTTATTATGTCTGTTCAGGATGACATCGTAACGTTAACCTGCCTGTGCTCATGGTCTGCATATTTAGTCGCAGGAGTTTGTTTTGCGACTACATTAGTTACTATTTTTAAGTGAAAACGTTTTACATCCTAAGGACTGCTCACAGACACTGACATGTTAATGTAAATAGTTGCGGATTCAAATCGAGTCATTTAGTCTCTTTCCAAGGAAAAAGAAATCATGGAAACAAAATAATTCGACAAAATAATGTTTTGCCTTTTTTAATGGTCAATGTCTGCTTTCACAGGAAGTCAGTGTTTTGTTATTTGACTGCATTTCATAAAGTTGGAGAGAACTGAAATCTACACAATGAGGATACTGTGACGATGTGACATGCTGTCTTTTCGGTTAAATATCCTTTCAGAGGACGTGAATCATGTTTTTTTTTTTAGCGTTTAGGATTTCCACTTGTAGCGTTTCAGATCAGGACAGCTCATCTGTTTTTCTGTGATTTCTTGTTGCAACCAAACCAGCGTCTGTCTGTGTTTTGGCATTCATTCTCCTTATGCACTAGCACTTTGACCAGTATTTCACTCGCATCATGTGTAAGAGAGATTTTGTATAGTTTTGAAGTTTCCTTGTCCCTGAAAAGACAAAACAAAATAAAATAAAAAACTAACATTTGCCTTGTGTACCATTGTGACACACTGACAGGAACCCACCACAGTGCCTGGTTGCAGCTATATGGTTGACAAAACGGTTATGTTGAAGTTTATTTTTTATTTTGTCTATGGTTGAAGAACATCAAGGATCAGGGGCGGTTCTAGGATCAGACCTTTGGGGGGACTCAGAGGGGCGGTTCTAGGATCAGACCTTTGGGGGGCTCAGGGGCGGTTCTAGGATCAGACCTTTGGGGGGGCTCAGGGGCGGTTCTAGGATCAGACCTTTGGGGGGCTCAGGGGCGGTTCTAGGATCAGACCTTTGGGGGGGCTCAGGGGCGGTTCTAGGATCAGACCTTTGGGGGGCTCAGGGGCGGTTCTAGGATCAGACCTTTGGGGGGCTCAGAGGGGCGGTTCTAGGATCAGACCTTTGGGGGGGCTCAGAGGGGCGGTTCTAGGATCAGACCTTTGGGGGGCTCAGAGGGGCGGTTCTAGGATCAGACCTCTGGGGGGCTCAGAGGGGCTGTGAGGGAAAGAGAAATCACGTATGTGAGAGAATCATGCTGGCAACAGGCCCAAGTTCTGTATTAATTACGACATATCTCGGTTCTATTTGGAGTACATAAATAATATTGGTATCATTGGAAAGGTAAAAATGTCCTCTTCGTTTGGGGGGGGGCTGAGATTGAATTTGGGGAGGCTGAAGCCCCCCCAAAAACAGCCTAAAACCGCCACTGGCCGGGACAACGAGATAAGAAGAGGGCTCTTGGGGACGCCAGTGATTATTTCTACGTCAACTGAATTGTAATGTCAACCTGACTTAGAAATAACTTCACAGTGAGTCATGGGAATCAGCAGGACTTGAAGCTCCCCGGAGCTCATAGCGCATGGCTCTCCCCATTGTGCCAACAAGACCCCCGGTGTGAGATGGACAGAATTTGCACGTGTACTTCACAATTCATGTCACATAGAAATAAGACGGCGCCACAGAGATCTCCCTCACCGCTGTACCACCACCTTCTTAAGACAATGTGA
>JAOPHQ010005159.1:0-155499 GCA_030340625.1 Merluccius polli
AAAAATAGTTTCATCCAGAAGTCCGTTATTGATTTGATAATGACTTTACTTAAATATTAATTACATTCAACCACATGAACCTCAATAACGTCCATTCACCCAATAATTTCAATTTTCATAGTTTTGTGCTCTGTTCTTGTTTTAATTGCATCTTCCCTTCTGAATTTACGGACAGGTTCACTAATTCACAGGTTCACACAAGCTGTTGGCCTATTGTACTTTATTCATTATCATAAAAAGTCAATTTTATTGACATTCTCACATTAAGCCTTTCATTAATGCATTGGTTATCCTATAAAATGAGCAATATTATGAATTCAACTTGATTGTGGGCATATTTTGGTCTAAGAAAAATAACCCTTGTACGAAAGGTAGATCTTTGCTGATATTATGACTTTTGTACAGATCTGAGGCTTACAAAGGTTGGTGACTAGTAATCTAATGCATTACTTTTTAAAATGAAGTAACCATTACTGAAAGGCTTGTTACTTCATTATGTTTTATGTAGCTGGGTAAACTCTAGCTGTAGCTGTAGAGATGCAAAGTTTACACTCCTGTTGACATATGTTCCTATAATAATGTTAGTTCATGCGTGGGTCTGGACATGCATGATGATGGCGGACAGGTCAAGTTTCTTCACATGGAGATATTCCACTACTTCTCTTTTGTTGAGCAGGGAGACACGAATATTTCCTTTTTTAAATGTAATTTGTGCCCTGGCTCTATCCACTGCTAAAAAACATTTTAACCTTTGGAAGCGCCTGGACAAGCAACATACCTCCCCGAAGCTAGTTGCTCATCGGAAGTCATTCAAGCCACCCAAGCAACCGAGGTCACACTCCTGTGACCCAAACTAGCAGTATGTTGTAGGAAATATGCAGCCCCTCTCTGCTGTGGAGTCACCCACATTTATCCATAGATAATGGTTTAGTGGAGAGTTTTCACATTTCAGGCCATTCGACAAAGACAGTTTTGGATGCTAAGCAACATATTGTATGTATTGTATATATATATATATATATATATATATATATATATATATATATATATATGTATATATATATATATATATATATGTATATATATATATATATATATATATATATATATATATATATATATATATATATTAGTGATGGGCCGATAACGGCGTTATCGGCGGTATTAACGCAAGATTTGTCATTGGCGATAATATTTTTATCGCCGATATTATCGTGAACCGAAATCCTCCGGTAGCACCCCCCCCCCCCCCCTCCTCAACAATCGGGCAACTAAAGGCTCCGGTAGCACCCCCCCCCCCCCCCCCGCTCAATAATCGCGCAGACCCACTTTTAGCCATTATTTAGGTAGAAAACACATATTACGGACACCTTCGACATCAAAGGAGCCACTTTAATCTAGATTAACCTAGATTTCAAGATTACCATTAGATTAATCTAGATTAAATATTTTAATCTATGCCCATCTCTAATATATATATATATATATATATATATATATATGAAGAGCTCTTTTCCAAAACGCATTAAATCCATTTTGAGAGTTTTCAGGAAAACACATTTTTTTACCTAGACCCACACATGTTTTGGATAGAAACGGCATCTTGCAGTACATTTTAAACAAGGAAATATAGTGATATGGCATGAAATGTTGATGGAGCAGTGAATAGGTAGCCTAGAACTCTAGACACCCCCTAGCGGCAGCACATTTATTTGGCAGCTAGGTAGGACGGCTCCGTCGGCTTTTTGGTGCTGGAAACACCAAGTATGTCAGACCAATCACAGCGTGAGGGGCGGAGTCGGAAGCCGGGCTACCATGACGACAGAGTTGCAACGGTTCCGTGTTAGAGGTAAACAATGGCTGCTGCTGCTGGCGAACGGCTGTCTTTCGACTCGGCTTTGGCCGCGACTCTTCAAGACTTGAAGTTAACATTTTCTTTGAAAAAAGAACAAAGAACGGCACTGAAGTCTTTCCTCGAAAAGAAAGATGTATTCGGAGTTTTGATTAATTACGTAGTCAGAGCCGTCGCTCTGACTACGTCACCTTCTTCGTTGCTCTGATTGGTTGTAGCGCTATCCTATTGCATGCAGAGGGAACTTGAAAGACAACCGTTTATCCCGCCCACACTGCCAATGGAGCTGAGCCAGACCTTACATCTTTCTGATGTAGGTCTGGCTTGCCAGGCTAGTGAATAGGTTCAGTGCACAGCAAAATGGCATAATAAACTCATTTTTTTTAAATTTGGTGTTTAATGCGTTTTGGAAAAGAACTCCTCATATATATATATATATACATACAGTATATGCTTCCCTGTATAAATAGATGGCTTCAGAGCGCCACTGCTCCTACTTCTCAGTGAACTTCTCCGCCGACTGTACGCCTACAGACACTCACCCGCTGACAAAGACGAGACCTTCCCTTCCTCCTGGACTGGCAGGGTTTTGGAGGAGGTTGCTGGGAATGGCTGCTCCACTATCACAGAGAGGTGTGCCCAATGTCACGGTTTGCAAAGCGTGTATACGAATGAGGGTGGTGGTGGTGGTGGTGGTGGTGGGGGGGGGCTGGGTATATAAGAAAGACAAGGAAAGGTCAATCCATCTTCAAATTGCTCTTTCTTTCTACATAGAGGCAGCTAATGGAAATGCCAAAAGTATTTAATGGATAGGAAGGTAATACTGTACGGCCAAAGATTTTGTCATCTTGCCTTTAAAACTAAGAGGATCTTCACGTAGTGAAGTTTCCGTCCGTGTGCTGTATATCAAAACAGTCTGTGCGCAATATGTGACCCAACTTTTATGGAGGTGGGTCTATCGCATTCAATGCTTCAAGCTAAAAGCAATAGGCCTGTACTGGAAAGGCTAGCATTGGCTGTGAGAAGGGCATACAGGTGTGACTCATAATCATACGAGGCGAGCATAATTATTGGGACTGTATTTCAAGGCTCTGTAGTGATGGTGGCTGCCCTTTCTTGTAGCCAGGCTTGGAAACAGCGCCGCCTTCCCCAACACATTTCTGAGGCTCTGGGAATAGTATTTTCACACAAATTTAAAAAAAAACGGCCTAATGCCTCGGACTGTGTTGATTCGTTCGCAAACCTTGATCGTAGCTTCTGCCATTGCTACACCATGATTGATATGCTGTTGTAAATCCGTTGAGTCTTGGTCAAAGCCGGACAAATACAAAATAAGATCCTGCTGCAGAAATCCCGAGACAAGACATGGTCCAGAAGTAGTGTTGCTTTCGTCAACGAAAATTATGACTACATATCGTCGTCAACGAACCTTTATCACGTGACGAAAACGAGACGAGACGCAACGAAAATGGTGGCCATGTGACGAAAACTATAATCAAATGTATAACGCAATATTGTTGACGAATAAAAACGGGACTAAATGTGGTTTGCAAAATAAAAACTCTTATTAAAAACTATTATTATTTCTGAAATATTTCTGTTTCCTGAGTCTCGGGGCTGCATCAGCGCACTGCGAAGACGCAAGCGGCGTCACTTCCTCAATCCCCACTCGCGGCAAGTTAAAGGCGTTTACACACCGGGGCGTTTTTTTCCTGTGATTAATCCGCACGTAAATATAAGTTTTCTTACTGTTGTTTTTGTCATGAGTACTTTCACACAGAACGCAAATATTACGCGGCGAAAAAGCGCCGTCGTTTTCTTTCGGAAGGAGGTCGATTTTTCTGAGCTTTCACACAGCGAATAAAGAAATCAACCAATCACGTTACAATGTCAAGACAATGGCGGACCTGTTGATCGATTGTGTTTCTCATCACCTGTATTATCTGACAAAGGCGCTAGCGTCCCCAGAAGGACCTCAAACTGTCCCACTGACATCCTACAATATGTCCGTTCAGCTCCTGTTTTATTATATATTATATTATTATATTATTATTAGCGGAATTCTCATTCTCTTTCTCTACCTGTTAAAATGGGATGTACCCAAAATGTCCTCTTCTTGTGTGGAGTGAGGAGGGCTAGGACAAGATCATCATCACTGGATGATGTTGAATCCATCATGTCTCCTGGAGGACGAGCTGGTGCGAATCTTTCCCAAACTTGTATTGAACAAATGTCGCAACTGTCGCAGATTCGCATCGCTGCCGCTATGAATAGTTTTGATGTGAAATAGGCGAGTATTTTACATTTTCGTGTCGTTTATTCGTCACGCCCCGGTGTGTAAAGGCCTTAAAGCTGAAACAAAACCTGGCAGGTTAGCCATGTGTGTGTACTTCTTACATGTTTGGTGGGTAAATTAAATATGTTGTAAATTCAAATCAGCGTCTTCCATGTTTGGAATTGAATGTTTTCTTGAGTCTATAAGGTAACAATAATATAATAATAAGATAACCTTGTTTGACTTGTGAAATGGGTGACTTAAAGAACATTTTGGTTTTGTCTATACTATACTAGGTACTTGTACTATATTTACTGGTTTAAATAGAATTGCATTACTAAAAAGAGACTAAAATACAATGTTCATTAACTAAAACTAGACTAAAATGTCATCAGTTTTCGTCGACTAAAACTAGACAAAAATAGTCATGGATAATTCTGACTAAAATAAGACTAAAATGCTCAGACTTTTAGTCGACTGAAACTTAACTAGACTAAAAAGAGTACAAACGTGACTAAAACTAATAAATACTAAAATGACAGTTTGACACAAAGACTAGACTAAGACTAAAATGAAAACAGGCCGCCAAAAACAACACTATCCAGAAGGAGTTAGAGCTGATACATTTCCATATAAAAAGGTGTCATGCTGTTCGATGAAAAGTAGTCGATTTACCACGTGTTGCCATCTAGCAGCTGATGGCAACCTCTTATTAAAAGATGGAAGCACATGTTGTTGCCTGAATTATGCTATATTCTGTGTGCATTACAGCATGCAGGCACCATAAAAGCAGTACCCATATAGATACGTATCAGAGTAAGGCAAGACGTGGCAATGCAAAGTGTAAAATTGATGCATTTAACGCATATCCAATCCCATATCAAATTGAGTGCCACAAATGTCACAGATGATAGATTGTCCGATGATTATAAATAAGTGATGTCAATTACGTTATGGTCCACATGGGCTTGTTTCCGTCCCTTCCTGATGCAGGCTTCTTATAAAATAGGCCTTGGTCTTTCCATCAGATGTCAGCCATTAGCAGAGCATATTGTCAGATAGAAAGTCAATAACCCATTCCATGTGTTGTAACCAGCAGCGGGAACGGTGGGGCTGCCATACTGAACCAGCTAAAATGCAAACCAGCTAAATGTTTATTTCCCAGCCCTGATTTCTTCATTTTCCAAAACATTTCTACACATTTAACATATTTTAAATTGATCATGCACAGGTTGGTCAATTGTATTTGAAATCTAAATAATAAATGGAATGACTGTGATATCTCGACCTGGGAACAAGTGTGTTTAGGAAGAGCCCACAAACCGTACGGTTGCCACAAGAACGTCATGGATCTGGACTGTGGGGCACATTAGATAAGAGCTCACTCTATTGACTCAAACATGTTGGGTACTTACACCGATTGGGAGCATGTCGTCATTAGAAACTAGGGCAATTAACAGATGTGTTTGATTCAAGTGCCGAGTAGGTCTGTGTAAGGAAATGGGACCGTGGAGTTTGTATAACAAACGGCTGCCCGTGGTACACCTCTTTATTCGCTCCACGAGCTTTAAGGAGTCAGCAACTCAAACTAAACATCCAACGGATAACTAAATACAACACACAATAAATGAACACGACCGCTGGCGGGTCCCGACTCCGGTCCTGTTCAACAACCCTGCAGTCCAGTTACTGCCGAGCGGTTATAGAGAAGACGACGATGACAGCAAAGTTGATTGGTAATTACACAGTCCATGTCACATACTCACCTGTCTTCTCAATGGGCGCCACCCCCCCACCTCCCCTCTCTCCCCGGACAGCGCTAAACCGCACGCCGCCACCGCAGTGTGCTTGGCCATTTGCTTCATGGCCAATATTTATCAGCTGTGCAGTCTTCTTGTCTGGGCTTTCTCTCTGATTCCTCTGACACAAGAAACGACGAGGCCGACGGCTCATCACTCACCTGCACTGACCATGTGATGGACGTCATGGTCTGTGGAGAGCTGCACATGACTGTGAGGATGAGTATGAGCAGCACAGACACAGAGCAATCTGTCATGGGAAATGTCTTCTGTGTAGGAGGTAGACTGATGCTTAGCATGGTAGAGGAAGTGATGGAATTGACTGGCTAGCTCGAACACTGATGCCGACTTGAACACAGAGGACGCTGGCAGCATCCTATCCGAGGTGTAAGGGAAATTACCTCCAACGTCCAGCCGAGTCATGACATCATCCCTGCAGAATAACTTATCCACTGCTGGTGGATAACTGACCTGGGGACAGATTCAGCTGATATAGAAACCTTAGGCTCTGAAGACAGACGAGTAGCTTGCACACATCACGTCTGCCAGATCCAGAAATCCAGAACAGTATCCAATATATTTCGACTAGTCTCACAAATCAAACTTTAGATTAACATCTAAAGTGTGATGGCAGATGAGCTCAAAGCTGGGTGAACGGGGCCGCGCTTCACTTTCTTTCACTTTATATTCGTTTAGACCAATCATGTTGCTGGAGGCCCGGATCTGTAAGCACATAATTGATGAGCACAAACTTGGCATAAACTGTAAAAAAAGTGTCTGTGAAGGTTTCAAGTCAACACCCTGTATTAAAAATAATTTTCTGAAAGCTTCATCCACTGGTGACTTTTTCTTCGGTAGAAATTATCTGTAACAAAACAGGAAACGAGGCGTAACTCTGCCCCTTGCAGTTTATGGTTCCCGTCCCAGTCTCTCTCGTCTCCCCCCAGAAGTTCTGCTATAACAGTAGGACTGCTGGATCCATATATCTCCATAACCAAGACAGTCGATTGTAATGCATAGCATTGTGACACTGTGTCGTGATTGGTCGAAATACCTTGGACCTGGTTCTGGATTTCTGGATCCGGTTACTCAAAGTTTGGCTACCTAAAGTACAGACTCTAGAACAACTTGACTAGGATAACGGTGGAGTGGACATGGCGTGTATTTGGCATGTTCAGCACAGGGAGATATGTTTTTCTTCTCTGATGCGCCTCCACATATTATATATTGCAGCAGTGGCCTGTGGCATGTCGAAACACCACTTCCAGATCCCAGTGCCATGCGCAGAGTTACTTATCAGAAACAAAGATAAGATAAAAACCTGCAGGCCCTGACATTCAATGTTGTAATCATTCATTTATAACCCATATTAAACTGGAAACAGCTATCAGCAGTTTCCGTTGGCTACATCGAGAGCTGATTGTGTCAGGCGCAATGGCATTTTACAGTTACATCAGTAGGAGTCCGGGTGGGAGACAATGGGATCAGAGATGTACGGTTTTTGGTACATAGATGTAGGTTTTCCCTCAGACATAATACCAGTGTACAGCCAAAAAGAGCTGGGCCCTCTTAGAACAGACTCTTTTGTTTTGCCTGTGTTTTTGTCTTTTAAGTAGTCTCGCTTAAAGGTTGAAATCCAAAACGTTGGCGTAGAATTAGACAGCAAGATGAGTCACGGCCTTAAAGCAGCGTTTGCTCTTAGCAACCGAGAGATGCTGTCCTGGCGTCACGCGTCAATCAAGCCCACTGTCACGACATGTGAACGCGGAAACAACACATGTTTGGTTTACATTGTACAAACGCAATGAACAAAAAAAAAACAATGATCGTTTGTTTCTTCTTGGAGACGTCCTTTTGCTTCCACAATGGAAAACATGGTGTAGCCGGTGAGCGTCAACAAAAAAACAGCAAAAAAAAGACTAGAAATGCGCTGCAGGGTGATTTTAAATGTGTTTTCTAAACGTGGGTCTTTCCGGGGTTATCAACATAGGGACCGCAAATCAGTTCTCTTTATCCGACCACACAAACACAAAGAAAGAGCTCTCCTATGTGTTTGCATAAATATATACATCTTTTTATTTTTGTATTATTATTATCAGCAACTCTATGGCTTTCAGATCTATGAAAGGCATCTCCCGCCAAACCCAGGTTCTGGGTTTTTATCAGATAATTACGATTTTTGGTACGGTCTTGAGGATTTGAGACCGTACGAAACAAATCGAGAAAGAGGCGAGGCGAGGCGCGGTGAACTGACACATCAAAGGGTCAGAGTAAGACTTGGGTAGAGGGGAAAGGTGTGTGTGTGTGTGTGTAGTAGGGTGCATCTTTCAGGGTATGAAAGGACTAGATGAACATGAACCGCTGGCTCTACCTGCAAGGCATCATCTTCTGACAGGGAAGGAGCGGCGGCAGAAGAAAGTAGCAGGGGGTAGGGGGGGGGGGGCAAAACAACAATGACAAGTGAGATGGAGACGAAGCGATTAAATGGAGTATGAATAAAATGTACGGTACCGATCGGGTGGAGCACGCGTTTCATTACTTTAATTTTCTTATTCCATGCTCACTCGTGAAGGCCCTCATTAAAATGCCGCACGTATGCTAAAAATATACAGGTGATAAATGGCTGATCTGAATTGTCTACCAATACAAGCCAGGATGAAGCAAATTGCAAAGCATAAAGCATTATCATCATGATGACTTATTAATGGGTGGATGCTTTGATCTTTAAAGATGTCTTCCCGCAGTCTAATCACAGACAATACATGTATTTGTATGGTGGACATTTTGCGATGAAGCCGCCACAATCACAAGCGACTTTTTCCGCTTACAATATTATTCAGTTTTCTTTTTGATCTCTGCACCGTGTGCGCGCTAATCTATAATCTTGTCTCTATTTTGTACGATGCATTTGTTATTACTCGCCGTACCCCGGGACTTAAGAGTGATAAGAGCTTACTGCCTGTGGGTCAACAGAGGCATACAGTATCTCCACTGCACTTCCATATCATCGCGGCCCGCGGCTACGGCCCTCGCTGCAGATATGGGGCCCAATCTCTGGCGCCCATCACTTTGACTCTGGCTCCGTCGACCAATCCGCTAAATGCATTAAAAACCATTCAAGTCAAAATTTCAACCAAGCAGGAAGCAAAACCTCTACCAACAACTCTGGTGTGTGTGTGTGTGTGTGTGTGGGTCATGTGTATGTGTTTCACACACACACATGACTTGTCTGAAGATGATGTGTACTGCGTTCCTCCTCACAATGACCCAAAGGTCCCCCTTATCTATAATAACGCTCACTGGAACACAAAAACAGCATTTCACACACGAGCGCATGCAAAACATACATGTCAGAGTTGGCCTGATACAGTGAGCCAGCAGATAACTGGCAGTGTGCACCGTGCCGCTGGGTGGTCCTGTTAGTGGCATTGGTATGAAAAAAAGACAGTAAGAGTTTCTCTGTATGACTCCCGCATATTAAATTACATCCAAATTCAAAAGACAAAATATATATGTGAATATACATCGTATATACAGTATATAGGAGCAAACTTGTGTATAAACTTATATATATATTTTGGAGGAGCAACCTCCTCCGCCTCTATGGACCAGCCTCAACACACACACACACACACACACACACACACACACGCTTTGTTGTCAAAGTCACTGCAGTAAATCACTAGCTAAACACTGCACTGTCCAGATTGGATGCTGTACGGGGTCATTAATATGCATCTAGCACTAAATGACCACCAACATCTACAGCAGAGATTAAGTGCTCTGCAGCGAATCCAATAGACCCGGATCGGACAGCCCTTGTTTTGTGAGTGGGATTCTGGAGATGTGGGGGCTGATGGAGTGGATTTTGGACACAATCTTCATCCACACCACATTATCTTACACCCTGTGGTGGTGTTGCTTAAGATAGTGGAACAACACGACCCAACAGTAGTCAACAGCGGTACGGTACAGCAGTGTAACGTTGACGCCTCCTGCGTACTGGTTTTCACCAAAAGTCTGACGCTTCGTATTTTTTGGACGCAACCCAGTGCTGGTTGTGTACTGCATGCATTTCGGTGCGCACGATTTATGCAACGCGTGTTCGAGACCAACCGCAACGCAAGGTTGCAAGCCCTACGCTGCGTTGTGCATTGGAAACGAACAGACTTCTTGTGAGCTGCTGCTACCCCAACCACGCAAACCAGTATGTACCAGACGTTACGCCGCCGACTCCCAAACCCCGACGCGCACGTTATTAACCTTACCTTCTCACCGAAAAGGAAAAAAATAAAAATACACGACACAGATTCACCTCATCTAACGCCTCTAGATTATACCGCGCGGGGTCACGCTGGCCCCTTTTCCACGCCCTACCTCCCACGTATCCGTGGCAACACAGCCGCCGCCGCCGCGGCCATAAAAAAACCAGCGCCGGCCGTATTCATCATAGTTATGATCGGGTGACAGGGTCGTCTCCCCCCGCTCGAGACGCGGGGCTTGTAAAGACTTCCCCCGCTTGCCAGCCGGCCTCACAGTTATGGAGCCTTTAATTGGCTGATTGGCGGCGAAGGAGAATGCGCCGCTGTCCTCTGAATGGATGGCCAATATGAGGCGGGAGTCATGGCGGTCCCCAGGGGGGTAGGCAATCCCCTAATAAGGGCTCCTTTTCCGACGCCGGTGCCCCATTGTCATTGTTATATAGGAAGTCGGACATTTGGTTCTGGTCGCGTTTTTTTTTTTTTTTTTACGACAGGCCAGTAAAGTTGTAAATGGACTGTTGTTCTGTGAAAGTGGGCTTGGTGGCCCGGTTTGTTGTGTAATGGGATTGTTTTTTTGCTTTTTGTCATTGAATTGGTTTAAGATTTTTTTTTTTTTGCGTTTTAGTCGGTAGACAATATCTTCCAATTTAGCCCCTTCAAACGAGGTCCTATGGTGGTTTCTCAAACTTTCCTGACTAAAGGGAGTCCATTGCGTCGCACAATGCATTCTCATGGTCCGCCGCTTTCTGTTTGTTGCCTAACAAAGTCCTCAACAGTGTCTGTGAACGTGAACACAGAATGAGAAACTGGAAGAAGGTGAATCTCTCTCTCTTTTCTCTCTCTCTCCCTCTCAAGATTATCTGGGAAGCCGGGCTTGTTTCATCAAAGGGCTGATTAAACAATGTAGTGGAGGGCGTGCGGGATAGACACCCAGAGCGAAAGAGAGAGAGAGAGAGCGAGAGAAAGAAAGGCTCTGGTGAATATCCGACTGAAACCCCTTCTTCTCACACAGGCCGATATCGGGAAATAAGGTCCCCCCGTCCGCCTTTTGTCTGCTTTTAAAGTCAGCTTCTTTCCAACGGCCTTTTGTTTTTACCGCAGAGCGACGAGTCAATGGCGAAGCCGTGGCGTTCAATTGTAACTTTTTTTTTCTCTCGCTTAAACGCATTAAAAGGAACCTGAACGTTTCACAAAGGTATTTTAATCAGGGCCAGACCGTGAATGCGCCGAAACGCTAGAAAGCCTCTTCTGTGTTTAGCCAGTCGTCTGCATCCCGCTCAATAGACTTTTCAGAAGCCCCCAGAAGGAAGCCAAACATCATCACACAATCATTACAATATGCTGATCCGTCTGTCGCAGATTTTCTTAAAGCGCACCAATCATTTTCGAGGGGCTTACCCCCCCCCCCCATAAAGATCGATGCTCTGCGGCTGTGAAGGATGCTGAGAACAAAGCCAGAGACGTGGCGCCCCTTTTGCTGCTATCCCTTCTTCTCCTGCCGTGCGGCGGTTTATGGTCCGCCTGCGCGCATCGCTGGGTTGACACGTATTTAGAGCCAGTAGCGCCGTCAGCAGTGCGCCTGTTTGGCCTGCGAGCATCGGTGACCAGCGGAGTGCGTTACAGACACGCCATTACACCCCGCCGAACGCAACAACACACACGTGACAAAATACCGGATGGGTGAGTTAGTTGTTGTTTGCGTGTAGCTTGAATTGAATACAGATCTTGTGTCCTCTGCGTATGATTTGAGAGTTGTTAACGAGAGCGAGATTTTGAAAATAAACCGGCGTGATGGACTCCCCAAACCAATCAGGGAAGGGATGCCCTGATTGGTCAGGAATGAGCCGGGAGCCATCTTTAAATCGAAATGGTCTCACAACAGAGGCAGCAGGCGTGCAGTCAAGCAGAGCAGATATCCTCACCGAGTGTTTCGCTTCTCACTAATAGCTGATGGATGGCTGTGGGATTTCTCACAAATTACACTCAAATTATTGCACTTCAATCTCACCGACGGCCCCTTTAACACTTGTTGTGTTTTGTTTGGTATACCTTTTTGAGGCTTATTAGATAAGAGACATTTAATCTAACCACATGCGTGTGGACATGTTGCGTGCAGCAGGCACTCTAAATATACCGACATACAATAAATCAATGCACAAGGGTATAAGACGAGGAGGAGGGATTGATTACAATGTGGGTTTTTTTTCTCAACAGCCTTCTTCTGCATGTCAATGTGCTGCTCTTTAATTTTTTCAAAGGCCTTTCTGACAGGGTTAAATGTTCACATCACACTGATCTGTTGTGCACTGTAATCTCTGTTTGATGTTTGATGTCAAAATAGAAATAGCAAATTATGTGTGTATGCATTTCTTCTGTCAACGACTGTAAGTACGTAAGTATAAGTATGTTTATTTATACAGCACCTTTCAAGAGCAGACATCACAAAGTGCTGCACATAAACAGAAATACACAAACAAAAAAGAAAAAAAGTCTGTTGATTGCATTGATAGGCGGAAACAGGTTGGTCAGCATACTACTACACCACTGCGATATTCATTTAGTAAGAAGCGAAAGCTTGCAGAAACATTGATTTAGACGGTGTTCATGACAATTTCCATTCTGATGTGTACGGCGCAGGCAAAATGACTCTCCGTTTACATGACGAAAAGAGCCACACATCCCACAGTCAATTTCATCGATCTGTTATCCCGTCATTGCGTTGACATTTCACACCGGTCGCCGTGGCGCCCAAGTAAAGGTGTCCCTTTGTATTCATTAAAGTTCACACCGAAACCCCCCTGCATAATTGACTGTTAGGAAACTGGTAAAGACTGCGGCTGCACATCCCCACTAAGCGCCACTCAGCTGGAAACACGCTGGCAGACTCTCCAATCATCTCTCTCCGAGAGAGCAGCTCATTTAAATATCCCTGCCTTGCCTCGACTTGAGCAGCTGCACACAGCTGGCCCCCTTTTCCTTACCCACCTCTCCCCCCAGCAACACCTCACACAATGCTTTTTTACACACACACACACACACATCAACACGTGGGTGAGGTGTGGTGGTGGGGGGCACTGTAGATTAAAAAAGGAAAAACAAGTATATCAGTCAAATCTATCGCTGTCAAAGCAGAAAAAAAGTCCTATTGCATGTGTGTCGCATAAAATAAAAAAAAGGAGTCGCGGTCCTAAACCCCGTTGTCCACGGTTTGGTATTCACCCCGCTCTCCCCTCGTAACAACAGCAGCCCGTCGGATTGGGCCCCCGGACCCGGAGACCGGACTACAGGCCCTTACGGGACGTGCGTGTGCTAACTGTATTAAATGGGCATGCCCGCATTATTGGTATGCGCTGTGGCTCTGTGCGCAGTCTGCGTTGTCTGGACGCGTTGCCCCTTTGATATGCAGGGTCTGCGTGCGCCATGTGGTCGGGTTGCGTGTAGTAAACAGCTTTGTATGTGTGTGTGTGTGTTTCTTTTATGCAATGTGTGTGTATGTGTGTGTGTGTGTGTTGGCTGCCGCGAGTATTAGTCAGTCTGTGTGTACGTGTGTTTATTTTATGTGTGTGTGTGTGTGTGTGTGTGTGTGTGTTGGCTGTCACGAGTGAGTCTGTGTGTGTGTGTGTGTGTGTGTGTGCGTTTCTTTCATGCAATGTGTGTGTGTGTGTGTGTGTGTGTGTGTTGGCTGTCGCAAGTATTAGTCAGTCTGTGTGTACGTGGGTTTCTTTTATTTTATTTGTGTGTTTGTGTGTGTTGGCTGTCACGAGTGAGTGTGTGTGTGCGTTTCTATCATGCAATGTGTGTGTGTGTGTGTGTGTGCGCGTGCTTGCGTGCGTGTGTGTATCAGGGTGAAATAAAACCCTTCTGTTTTCATGAAGTGATTAAAACAACAAGTCGGTATTCCTTGCGGTATTTGGATGCTATCTGGAAGTCACCAGTGTTTCATCAAGTAGGCAGGGTGACATTTATGAAAATGTCATTTAGTATGGACTTATAAGAGTTGGATTATTACGGTGTAGACACACAATAGGACATCAACATTGCCAAAACGCAAGGGTATTTAATAAAAAAATAACATTTTGGACTTGTCATTGCAAAAAAAACGATGCCAGAAATACTCATTGTGGGAGACTTGTGAGGCTTCGGTTAACAAATAGGCCTTCACCCAAATGACTGCAAGTATTACCATTTCCCCCCAAGGACTTCCTGCATGCGATTGTTTAAAAGAAGAAAAAAAAAGCCACTGACAGGTCTGCACAAATCAGAGCGCCATCAATACCTGTTAAGTACGTCCTCTGCTCACTTCCATACCAACCCATGACACCGTGAATGCGTATGCAAAAAAGCCAGGAATGGGCGAGAGACACCGCCGGCGTGTCCGGGTGAGAGAGCAGCGCCGTCCGAAGGGAAACCACTCAAGCAATGTCCAGGTGGACTG
Organism: Merluccius polli; assembly: GCA_030340625.1. Taxonomy (NCBI): domain Eukaryota; kingdom Metazoa; phylum Chordata; class Actinopteri; order Gadiformes; family Merlucciidae; genus Merluccius; species Merluccius polli. The sequence goes on from JAOPHQ010005159.1 coordinate 14,624, forward strand.
CAGTCACCGCAGGGAAACTCACAGCCCATCAGACGCACTGTGCTGTCTACACTTGAGTGGACACCCTACCATGTATACAGGTGCTCCTCTGTGTGTGTGTCTGTGTCTGTGTGTCTGTCTGTCAGGGCTTTGCTGGGGTATCTTGTTGTCCTGGCAACCTATTCCTTCCCTTTGCCAAGAGCCAGGGCTCTATTATTCATTACATGGTGTTATTGCATACGGTTTGATTGCTCTGTGTGTGTGTGTGTGTGTGTGTGTGTGTAGATGTGTGTGTGTGTATATTTTGTGTATATATATATATATATATATATATGGCAAACAGCTCAATCCATCATACAAGCACAAAGAGGCACGTCGGTAACTAGTTGATGGCTTTTCCGAGAAACAGGCAAGTCGCACAATGAAGTCGCAGAAACACACCATCCAACGCCGGCAACATTTGGCCGCGGGAGGCGAGTGTGCGGTCGCCCGGCAGCAACGACTGGCCCACGGATAAACTAAATAAAGGAGCGGTCTTGGAGAACGCAAAGCACAACATGCTATGAATAAAACTAAGAGTTAATGTAAGACAAGCAAGCAAAAATAAAGTGCATATATGAAGAGTATGTGTTTGTGTGTGCATTTGTGTGTGTGTGTGTGTGTGTGCGCACATATTGATTTAGGCTTTTCACCCTATCTATCCCTGTCAACGCCAGGGCTGCTGGAATTGACATGCGTGGTATTTTTTTTTTATTTCGCCGAAGTGTACCTATTTTTTTTCTCCAAAAAGCGAATGGCCTTTACACACGGAGCGCACGCTGCGTGTCGGCGGTGGACCATCCAAAATCGATGGCGGGAGTTGATGGGAAACTAACTAACAAGGCAGAGGAGGAGGAGGAGGAGGAGGAGGAGGTGCGTGAAGCCACAGCTCATTCCATCTTTCCAAACGAATCAATTAAAAAAACAGGTTTAGTCAGGAGGCGGAGGGGTGGTGGAGACGGGGTGGAGGACTAAAACTAGGATCAGAAGAGTGCGGGCAAAGCCTGCTTTGTTCTCTCCATGGCTCCGGGAGCATGTCCTTTATTTTTCCCGCTCTACAGCATAATCACAGACTCGTAAGGACAGCGTCTTTAAGTCTCCCTGCTTCGGCGGAGGCCCGGCCCGAATCCGTCTGAGCTCTCGTTTGAGTTTGACCTGTGCGACGGCCCATTATCACCTCTTGGATTAAGTAGGGTTTATAGGAGGACTAAACAGTGTCTGTTCTTCTCACACGCTTACTTTATCAAGGACCCTGGGTGGGGGGGGCGACAACGGACTTACACGCTTGCGTACGCCTTTCAATGCGGCGGCGACCGAACTATAAGACAGACACCTGACTAATCAGGTGTCTATCTTAAAGTCGAAAATTAACAAAAATGTTCAAAAAAGGAAAACCACCAGGGCAGCGCGATGATGAACAACCTCCAGTTCCCTTTTGAAGCGCGTACTGAAGCAAGTGAGTGGGTAAATAGCGATTCTGCTCTGTTGAATTCCCCGCTTGTCCTCTCAGGTTACGTTTTTTTTTTAGAGGCGAGCGCTTCGTTCGGAGAGAGGGAGAGAAAAGGGGATCGCAGCCCTTTTTTTTTTTAACGTCGTGAACCCCCCCCCTCCCCCGCCGCCGCCCCGCCAGGTGAAATGATAATTCCCGCTTGACATTGTAGTCACGGCGGGCAATGTTGTGTCCCTGACCTTCTTCTTCTTCTTCCTCTGTATCCCGTATCGGCTGGTATCTCGCCTCAAGCTTTTTTTAATTTTTTATTTTCGCTCAAATATCTCAAGTCTCGGATATAAGTCTCCAACGAAACGTGAACGACCGCAATAGTCTCTGGGCCGATAAAAAGCCCCCCAAAAAATGTATTTATTTATTTATTTATTTATTGATGTATTCACAGTTCAGCCCTCTGGGGGGGGCGACCCATTTGAACCCTGTGAGTAAATGTTCGTTGACCCTTGACCCTTTGATTCTCCCTGAAGGGTCGCGTATTTATGATGGCGTACATACCTTTTTTTCCCCGAGACGAGGCTCACTTAGCCGAAGGTAATATCGGATTCGGTGAAGGTTTTGGGTTGGGGGGGGGAGGAGACGAGGTCACGTACTCCTGGCGGGACCTAGAGAGAGAGAGACAGAGAGAGAGAGAGAGACAGAGAGAGAGAGAGAGAGAGAGACAGAGAGACGATGAGCGCGTCTGCATTTCGACACAAGTAAACAATGAGAGATAAACCGATGTCAACATGTCTCCAGCTGCCCCGCGACTGGCTGCCAAAAGGAAAGGCGCGCACACACACACACACACATACACACACACGCACGCATGCACACACACAAAAAATTCAAAACAATGAGGTTTTTATTTTATTTTGTGTGCGACGTGTCTCTGTGGTCGTTGTTTGATTTTGTTAGGCGACACGCAACCACACACGGCCCATCCAGACTATCAACTCACCCGTTTACACACGCGCACACACACACACACACACACACACACACACGTCGACATACTCCCAGGCCCCTGCTGAGTTTGCTGTCTAACAAATAGTGCCAGCATGTTGTTCAATGGGGTGGAGTGGGTGGGGGGGGGGGGGGGTGAAGGGGGAGGCAGGGGGAGGTGGGGGGGAGGCAGCACAATTCCAGGGTGAGAGCGCGGGACAATGAAGGATTTAACTTGGAGGGGTTTGGAGAAAATGGCCTTGTTCCCAACCTGTCTCGTTTGCTCTGGCTCAGGTGGACACATGGTTGCACTCGACTTTGCGATGACCTCAAACAACAACACACACGTGCACACACACACACACACACGCACACACACGCGCACACACACACACACTCAATGTACATACGTAACATTTACTAATTGGCTGGAATTCGACAATCAGTGTTACTGGGGAGGTGATTATTACTGATTGGTTATCAAGGTTAATACGCAAAAATGCACCCAAAGTGCTATAAGTGTGTGTGTGTGTGTGTGTGTATAAATAAAAATGTGCGCTTCAGTGCGAGTGTGTGTGTGTGTGTGTGTGTCTGTCAGCATCCTGTGCATGCCGTGCCCGGTGTGTCTTGACATTTGACAAATGATTAGACAGCTATCAAGGGAAAAAAGAGACGGGGAAAGAGAAAGAGATAGACGCGCACACACACACACACACACACACACACACACACACGCTAGGTCTGCAGGAAAAACAAAGGAAACAAATGAGTGAGGCAGCAGCAGCAACAGTGTGCGCCGCACAGCCCACAGCGGTGCAGAGCTGTTTTAGCGGGCGAGGAGGGACAGGTGGGTTGAGCAGCGGAGGAAGCTGGTACTGGGCCCAGAGTTATACTGCACAGTTACTTATCTGGCTGGATGGCTGGCAGGCTGGGGGGGGGGGGGGGGGAGTGGGGGAGAGAGTGGTGGGGGGAGAGTGGGGGGGGAGACATGGAGGCTAGCTGGCAGCGAGCTACAATCTTCCAAGAGTGTGCGCCGACGACGGGGGAGCAGTTAGGGTTCAGCTCGGCCATAACGCACAATATCATTATGTTTTATGAATGTGTCTTGGGCTGCGGGTCTCCCTCCACCCCCCCCCCCCCCACCCCCACCCCCGGCCCCCTTTATGACGCAAAACCACACGTTTAATCACACAGATAATTGTTAATTAAAAGTGTGGACCACAAGAGGACCGAAAAACCTAAATATACATTTGAATAAAATACAATGCAATTTACAAGGCAAAAGATTCAGGATGAGCATCTATGAGTTGGCCAAGTGTCTCCTAGCCTCGTCCAATGAGATCATCATATCTGAACGTCTGCTCTGATGGAGGATGAGGATGTGCTGAGCGGGAGTGAGAGCAAACGACAGGCACACAGAGAGAGGGAGAGAGAGAGAGAGAGGGACAGAGAGAGACGAGAGAGAGAGGAGAGAAGAGAGAGAGGGACAGAGAGAGAGACAGAGGGGGGGGGGGGGGGGGGGAGCTAGCACTTACAGCTCGTGACAAAGGTCACAAATCACACCTGTGTCTCCCCGTCAGCGAACCCATCTGTGATCCCACTGAAAATAGAGCTGTCCAGATGCTAATGCCACAGCAAGTGATGGAAAAATGTGTTTATCTGAGCTATGTTGATGCGGGTGTGAGAGGAAAAACACGTACAGTTTATACATGATTTATATACCAGTGACTGTGAAATGCTGCGTTATGTTGTACGGATGGAGATGGATGGATGTGTCGTGGTTAGCTAGAGACAGAAATATGTACAGTATGTTGCTTAGACAGACAGACAGAGAGACAGATAGATGGATAGATAGACAGAGACGGAAAGAAAGATAGAGAGATAGATAGACGGATAGACAGATAGAGAGATAGATAGATACTGCAGATAGATAGAGGCTTAACTGTCTTATTTCAGGAAACCATTATGGAAATGTGTGAGCTGCGTCCTCTGGAAGCAGTAATGATCACCACTTTGGTTCTCATTAATAAATGAAACCACTCCATTCACTATATATCGGTCCGTCGGTTGGCACCAACAGATATGGAAATAAAGGAAAAATATATGCCCCGTCCGCATTGGCGTTCGTTTAGAATATACCAGATTAGAGTTGGTTTAATCCAACCCCTGAGTGTTGTCTATCTATAGACCGGTTAAACCTTATCACAAACCTAGTGGACAACAATAATTGCGATGAAATGAGATACGGGACGAATAGGACGGGGTCACATAGCCCAGCGGCGGACATGCAGTAATGAGCAGCAGAGGGGGTCGGGAGCTTGCAGCCATCTTTGGAAGTGATCAATCAACAAGGCCCAATCATTACTTCATCTGTCTCTGTATCTGCCTTACTTCTCTCTCTCTCTCTCTCTCTCTCTCTGTCTCTCTCTCTGTATCCTTCAACTCTCTGTTTCTGTCTTACGTCCTTCTCTCTCTTTGTATCCTTCATCTCTCTCTGTATCTGTCTTACGTCCTTCTCTCTCTTTGTATCCTTCATCTCTCTCTGTATCTGTCTTACGTCCTTCTCTCTCTTTGTATCCTTCAACTCTCTCTGTTTCTGTCTTACTTCCTTCTCTCTTTTTGTATCCTTCATCGCTTTATGTAACTGTCTTACATCCTTCTCTCTCTCTTCGTATCCTTCATCTCTCTCTGTATCTGTCTTTCGTCCTTATCTCTCTTTGCATCCTTCATCTCTTTCTGTATCTGTCTTACGTCCTCTCTCTTCGTATCCTTCATCTCTCTCTGCATCTGTCTTACGTCCTCTCTTCGTATCCTTCATCTCTCTCTGCATCTGTCTTACGTCCTCTCTCTTCGTATCCTTCATCTCTCTCTGTATCTGTCTTACGTCCTTCTCTCTCTTTGCATCCTTCATCTCTCTCTGTATCTGTCTTACGTCCTCTCTCTCTTCGTATCCTTCATATCTCTCTGTTTCTGTCTTACGTCCTTCTCTCTCTTCGTATCCTTCATCTCTCTCTGTATCTGTCTTACGTCCTTCTCTCTCTTTGTATCCTTCATCGCTCTGTATCTGTCTTACGTCCTTCTCTCTCTTTGTATCCTTCAACTCTCTCTGTATCTGTCTACGTCCTTCTCTCTTTGTATCCTTCATCGCTCTGTATCTGTCTTACGTCCTTCTCTCTCTTCGTATCCTTCATATCTCTCTGTATCTGTCTTACGTCCTTCTCTCTTTGTATCCTTCATCGCTCTGTATCTGTCTTACGTCCTTCTCTCTCTTTGTATCCTTCAACTCTCTCTGTTTCTGTCTTACGTCCTTCTCTCTCTTTATATCCTTCATCTCTCTCTGTATCTGTCTTACTTCCTTCTCTCTTTTTGTATCCTTCATCGCTTTATGTAACTGTCTTACATCCTTCTCTCTCTCTTCGTATCCTTCATCTCTCTCTGTATCTGTCTTTCGTCCTTCTCTCTCTTTGCATCCTTCATCTCTCTCTGCATCTGTCTTACGTCCTCTCGCTTCGTATCCTTCATCTCTCTCTGTATCTGTCTTACGTCCTTCTCTCTCTTCGTATCCTTCATCTCTCTCTGTATCTGTCTACGTCCTCTCTCTCTTTATATCCTTCATCTCTCTCTGTATCTGTCTTACTTCCTTCTCTCTTTTTGGATCCTTCATCGCTTTATGTAACTGTCTTACATCCTTCTCTCTCTCTTCGTATCCTTCATCTCTCTCTGTATCTGTCTTACGTCCTTCTCTCTCTTCACATCCTTCATCTCTCTCTGCATCTGTCTTACCTCCTCTCTCTTCGTATCCTTCATCTCTCTCTGTATCTGTCTTACGTCCTTCTCTCTCTTTGCATCCTTCATCTCTCTCTGTATCTGTCTTACGTCCTTCTCTCTCTTCGTATCCTTCATCTCTCTGTATCTGTCTTACGTCCTTCTCTCTCTTCACATCCTTCATCTCTCTCTGTATCTGTCTTACGTCCTCTCTCTCTTCGCATCCTTCATCTCTCTGTATGTCTTACGTCCTCTCTCTCTTCGCATCCTTCATCTCTCTGTATGTCTTACGTCCTTCTCTCTATCTCTCTCTCTCTCACTTTGTATCCTTCCTCGCTCTCTGTATGTCTTACGTCCTTGTCACTCTCTTTGTATCCTTCATCTCTCTCTGTATTTGTCTTGCATCCATCTCTCTTCGTATCCTTCATCTCTCTGTATCTGTCCTGCGTCCTTCTCTCTCTTTGTATACTTCATCTCTCTCTGTATGTCTTACATCCTTCTCTCTCTCTTTATATCCTTCAGCTCTCTCTGTATCTGTCCTTCATCTCCTCTTACCTCCACTCTCGCACATTTCCATGAGCGACGGGATGACGTCACACAGAGAGAGAGAGAGGATGAGAGAGGGACGCGACCTCGACGATACCCCCCGCCAAGCAAGCAGTCCTCTGTCCTTCCTAACAAGCGTCATCATCCCCATCACCATCATCACCATCATCGCCATCACCACCCCCCCCCCCCCACACACACACACACACACACACACACACGCTCCCCTGGAGGGGAGGGGTGCCATGCATGATGTCGCCCCCCCCCCCCCCCCCCCGGTGCATTATGTGTAGCCTCGGAGCGCTAATTGAAACTGAAAATGTTATGTTCCACTCCGGCGCGCCGCTAATAGGCTCGCTCTCCATAACCAGCCTGGTAAGGCAATTACTAGCCACAGTCGTGTGTGTGGGGACCACGCCAGGGCAGTGTGTGTGTGTGTGTGTGTGTAAGTCGAGGGAGAGTGTGTGTGTGTGCGCGTCTGCGAGTTCGGATGCTGGCTCGGCCGGTAATGAGTGGTGCTCAGAGTGCCCTCCTTTCGCATCGCGAGGTGAAACCAGACCAAATGTCTTATTTTAGACAGTTCTATTTTTTACTTCCCCTTTTTTCTTTTTCCTCCTCCACTCCTCCTGCTACCGCCGCGTACCTTAATGTTTGCGGTGCCGAGCCCTGGCAGATCTTACAGCGAAAGGCACGTTCGCTCGGCTCTCGGCTGTGAACCGCCTCAGTCAGGGTAAAAAGAAATACAAAAGAAGAGCAAAAGAAAAAAAGACCATGACAGCAGTGAGAGTTGGATTTTAAACAACAGGGAGGAATACATTTATATCCAAACTACACTACAGTGCATTTCAAAATGTGCTGTATGTCTTTTTTATTCATTTTATATTTTATTTTTGGACATTTCTATTCATATTTGCTTTTTTGCAGGTAGGTGGTTGGTGCAGTATTACTGGGCCAGCTTTCCCCCCCCCCAACCGGTGTACTAGAAATGTTCATGATGATTGATCATCTATAACTATAACATAGCAACATCATACAGAATGAGGAGGGGGCAGAAACGTGTTATCTTACTGGTTGAAATGTTAAACCAGTAAAAAAAAACTAGCGTATAAGTTGTGTTTGATGAAAGATTTGATCACATTAGTTGTTTAGATTTGATAAACAACTAATGAATCTAACTATATTGTAAATTATTGGCACCGTTTGACGACCAGCACAATATCACATCCTCGGATGAGCCGAAAAGGTGAAACTCAAACTCCGTTTCTATTTCAACCGTGACTTTAAATAACATTTGCCGAACCCCAAGCCTAAACTCAAGGAAAAAAAAAAAAAAAAGAACGGCTTCCATCCGACGCGGGCCTCTTCAAAAAAGGAAACCTATTTGCTATAATATGGTCTCTTTAAAGCCTCTCTCCCACCCCCCCCCCCCCCCCCCCCACCCCACACTGCCGCCCCTCCAGCCTCCCCATAATGCACTCCTTCATCTCCATGACCCGGGCGGCGAGTCACTTTTGGTATGGGAGAGCATCTATTACTGTCAGTGGCGGGTAGTCAGGTAGGCAGAGGGGAGCGGGGCTCCTCTGGCCTCCCCTCGCAGGTGGAGCTCTCCTCCCCTCGGAGGATTCATTAGGGAAGATGGAAAAGGTGCTCAGAGAAGTTTTTCCGAGGTGCGCCGCCGCCGCCACCGCCGCCGCCGCCGCCGCCGCCAGGTTGTTCTGCCGCCGAACTGTTAGCGCCGCGGCAAGTGTGCAGTATAAAGTTCAAACTATGAGACATTACGAGTTCACCGTGTCTGTCGTCCCCCCAGTGTATTGGCACCTCGCTGCGCCGCCGGGGCCTCGCTGGGGGAGAGGGGGAGAGAGGGGGGGGGGATAAGGCGGCGCCATTTTCCTCAACTTTTCACATTGATCGCTTTCCTCTTCCCTAGTAGCGCTTTTGCAACACTCGTATAATGACCCCTCCCCGTACAGATGATGAATAGGATTATTTTCATTTGATAATTTCATGAAACGAGTCCATAATATATGGAGAGCACAGACTCTTTCATGTTTCATTTATCGAGTTGAAATTAAAACAAGAAAATCATCTGATTAAATTTGTTATTGTCTCACCCCGCCGAGTAAAGACCGCTGTTTTTTTTCGATGGCTGATAATATAAAATGTATATAATAATGAATATGTCTGATTCCCAGAGAGGGGGAGAAGCACATTAGATCAAGTTAAAAAATCAGCAAGGTCATTGGAAATGAGCAGTTGACATTGCACCTCTTTCGGCCCAGCATATATTTAATTAATGCCTTTTTTTTTCATTTGAATTTATCTGCCCGTAGCTTAGTTTGACCTTAAAAAGATGTGTCACGCGTTTGCTTTTCATTAGAAAACCTAATGCAGGATTCAAGATTTTTTTTTGTTTAGATTTACTCAATTTATTTAATGAATTGTACGCTATCTAAAATGCACGATTGATTATGACTGTTGATTGATTATGACCTGTTTAAATGATGCCCATTGTATTGTAAACGAGGGGGCGAATAGTAACCAAGCCGAAAAAGCAGAACGCTGAAGTCAGACCTTCATGAGGAAGCAGAGGACAACCGGTCCAAAGAGCCGCTCCGTTATTAAATCACTGCCACACCAATACCGCCATCAGGCTATTCCATGTGGACTTTATTTCTCCATGGTTGCTTTCATGGTCCAAACTACTTTTTGGAGCAGCTGTTGTGGGGGTTATTCATGTGATTTGACCATGTTGTGATGTAATCATCCAGCAAGGTAGGGGTGGTGGCGGTGGTGGTGGTGGGGGGGCGGGTCTTACACAGCTGGTGTTCAGAAGACCCCCCCCCCCACCACCGCCGCCGCCGCCGCCCCCAAGCCCACCCCCAGGTGCTCAGGGTGAGTTACGTGAAAACATGATTTGAATAGTTGATTGAGGAGGGAAGGAGGACACCCACCTCCCACACCTCCTTCTCCTCCCCTACCTCCTCCCCGGAGATCCTACGTACGACGACTTAAGTACCCTTTGGAGACCTAAGTACACAGAGGTAGAGAGACAGAGAGAGACAGAGAGAGAGACAGAAACACGTTTCCGTCCAAACGTACCTCAAATTTCAACCGAATTTTTTAAAAATTGAAAATGTAATGTGCGTTTCCATCCGTAACTATTGTTGTGTGAATATTAGGAGTTGAGGCGTCGAGAAAAACAGCAGGCGGTGCTGACTCTCCAGTCAGGTGCACATTATACCACTGCAGGAGAAGAGGACACAATGACGAGATGACATCATTAATAGAGCGCCAATCAAAACCTCAAAACGAAGGAAACAAAGGCTCATATTACAGCTATGTGCTCCTTGAAGCGTTCTGGGAACAGCCCTGACTTAACACTGAAGTCACGTGATTTCTGTACGTCATCATTTATTTGCATTTACTCACTGAATCCGTTTCCATTTCACTAGAGAGAGAGAGAGAGAGAGAGAGAGAGAGAGAGAGAGGGGGAGAAGAAAACATCCACCCGACAAGTAAAACTAATCCTCTTGTCCACTGCTCCACAATTACTCTCCCACAACGCTGGATGTGTCACCGGCAGAGCGATACAGGGAGAGGACGGCTGTCCAAATGAAGACGGAGGACAAGGAGGAGGAGGAGGAGGAGGAGGAGGAGACTGCTGAGGTCGATGGAAGTGAGGAGGTAAAATCTCTTTTAAAAAAAAAACACATTGGTGGCATTATCCTGAAATGTAGGGTGGTGCATGGGGGGGTAAACCATTCACTCTCTCTCACACACATACACACACAAACGCACACATACACACACACACACACACATAAACACACACACAAACACGCACACACATGCACATTCACACTCAAACCCTATTAATGGAAGTCGGGGCTCTTCACAGGATTTGCTGCGAAGGGAAGAGAGAGATAGAGAGAAACGAGAGAGGAGAGAGTGAGAGAGAGAGAGGAGAGCAAGAGGGAGAGAGAGAGAGAGAGAGAGGTCCTGGATATTGGATGAGGGCAACAGGGGCCACTACTCTGACAAGATGTGAAGAGGGTGCTGATGTGACAGCTTTTCCACCAACGCCGTCACCCCCCCCCCCGTCTCCCCCCGTCACCCCCATTCCCTGCCATCCCCCTGTAGAGACATGCACCACTCATCTGTGATGGAGGACTTGAGGCGAACGGGCCATTAGCCATCCGGAGAAGCGCCCCGGAAAGTGCCACGCAGCCGGGGCTGGCTTGCCGCGGCGTTGTGGCGCCCAGGCCTGGACACCCCCAGATGGATTGGCTGGCCCAGGACCTTCGCAACCCCTTATATATTAAAGGTGTTGTGTAGGTGAGATTAAAGAGCGTATAATCTGAGTGCAATTTGTTAGAAACGGCGTAGCCAATCCGTCGGCGAGCGGTGAGTGAAATGCGGCGTGAGGATATCCCTTTCGAGTTGACTTGTTGTGAGGCTATTTTCAATTTAAGACTCAAGTGATTTAAGTGCTCACGGCTCATTTCTGACCAATCAGGGCATCTCTTCCCTGATTGGTTCAGGGGGGTATCCATCTCGCCTGTCACATATCACATGTGCGTGAAATGCAACACTTCTCAATGGCGGAGAAACGTAGGGAGGGTGAGGGAGCAAAGAGGGAGGGAGGGGGGGGGGGGGGGAGCAGAGAGGGAGGGGCGGGGCGGGCGTTTTTTTTAATTTTTTTTAGTTCAGCTTCAAAATCCTGCTAACTGCTCTCACATCTAACCTACAAGCACCATTAAGTATTAATTGAGTTTTGAGGCACGACTCCAATGTCTCCTTCTTTATGTCAAGCAGCAGTCGGGTTTCACAAAAGAGGAAAACAAACACAAACCAAACAAACCAAAAAAAACAAAAAACCCCACTGTGGGCCAGTGAGACTTGGAGAGCGAGTTTAGGTCGTGTCGGAAACGAGAGCTGACAACATTAGCGGTGGGACCGATCGCACAAAGACACAAACTACTGCGGCTGTCGGGATATGGGTTTCGACAGTCGGACGGTCTTTCTCTCTCTATATATATATATACCACCCCCCCCTATCTCTCCCCCCCTCTCTCCCCCTCTCTCCCCCTCTCCCCCTCTCTCTCTCTAGCTGAGACCCAAGGGAGGGTCCACTGCAGGATATTCTGACAATAAAACAATGATCAATAATAAAAGATTACTAGCCAGCCAGCCATAAACAAAATTGTTTCTATGAAACTCTTTCACCCTGACGACACGCTGCGAGTGCTAACCAGTTCTAGACGAATTCTGCAGAAGTCGAAAATAAGTGCTGCGTTCGTTCGCTTTGCGATGGAAGTGAAAGAGAAAAATCACCTCAAATGGAAACGCTGATCTATACCTCATTGTACTGGTGAAGTGCACTTGAACACTTCTACCCATTAAGTGCTCAAGTGTGCTACCTTTGGAGATAACCCATGTGTGTGTCACTCATCCTTTCAAGCAGAATGATGACAATGACTGGGGTCTCTTGGAGTGACTTCCTTTTTTAAAAGAGAAAAAAAAAAATCGAGAAAGCACTTGGTGTCCTGTAATATGTATGTACTATTCTGTATATGTCCTGAATGTTGCAACGTGCAAGGTCGCCGCGCAACCTCAACGTTTCAACGCCGGCAGCGGGCGGACCGAGCCTCTTAAAAGATCCGGCGGCAGTTGCTTAAACATGACACGCACCCGTTGTTGTCTGCACACAGAATCAAGGTGAAGGCCGAGGTAGTTATCTGCACATTCGCATTCACAACACTTTATGTTGCAAATGTCTGACACATGCTTCTTCCTTTACACAGAGAGAGAGAGAGAGAGAGAGAGAGAGAGAGAGGGGGGCAGCGTTGAGCAGCAGATAGGATATTGCGCATAGAAATGATGTCCATAGTAGGGAGAAAAAATATTATTTCGAATCATTCTGTGTTGTGTGGACTGCAATCCCCTTTAGGCCTCACTAGATATTTTACAAAGCAAAAGGTGAAATCAGTATTCCAGAAATTATTGCTTTCAAACAAACGCCCCCGATACGGTAAATACTAATTTTAAGCCAAAATTCGTGAAAACTCAAAATGTATTCATCCTTCCCACTGTGCGTTTAATATATAAAATCCACTTCAAAAAGCCACATTGTGATATTCACTTTATGCCACCTTGAACAGTGCTGTGTGGGCCTAATCCGGATACTTTTGGATTAGTTCATTTTGAGGCTTTACAATGCCTTTGACGTGTGTTGGTATTTGCGAATTGCAAAAAGTCTTCCTTCTTTTCAGACCGGATAATGGTCTGCGGTCCATCATCGCAAACAACCCATGCTATTATTCTTCTTTCATTTTTTTTTTCTTCTTCTTCAATATCTGCTCTTCAACAAAATCTAATTTCCCACATACACCAGCCTCATTGCCGCGGCGGTGGCTCCATCTGAATCCGACATCATCGACGGCGGCGCACCGGAGGAGGATGTTGTTGAAGTCGAGAAGAGAGGTTTTTTTTGGGCGGGTTTTTTTTACCAGCCAAGTCAGCCAGACGTTCTTTTTATCAATATTACCTCTTTTTCTATTTTTGCTGGTGATTGACAGAACGTGGGGAGAAAAAAAAAAACAGGTAGGTTGTACTCACCCCTGCAACTTCACATTTCCACTGTGTGAATCTTATCGTACTCTTTGAAATTCCCCCCCGGATATTTCCCCTTTGCCAATATCGATCACCCTGCAGAGAGAGAGCTTGTCGTAACATGAACATGACATTTCACAACTGTAGTCATGTGTTAGACAGACAAGAGCATGCTTTTTTTCTCCTCCCATAGGTTACTGCAGACCATCGCTCGGAAGTAAACAAAAGCTGCGTTAAATCATGACCCTTCACGCTTCCCGGCAGCACATAAGACAGTATGCTTTATTTTAGCCTACTGTATCAAATGTCAGACGAGCTTAGCCGTAATCCAACAAGGCAGAAAGGGATATGTTTCAGCCACGTATCGCTGTAATACCTTTTCACCTCCCTTGCTAGAAGATAGATCATACACAGGCTATATATTTCTCTATTAAAGCTCACTTCTTAAAGAAAGAAAAAAAAAAGTGAGCGGCTGTGATCACATACATATAGCATTTTGTCAGAATTAGCGCAAACAGCCACGCCGCGACGGCCCCTAAAAAAATCAAATGACTAGAATTTGAAACACATGGGACAAAACGTTCAGCAATCAAACCAGCACTCAAATCCAATTATCCAATTAGACTCAAACAGCAGACGGCCATATAGGAGGGGACAGCTGGCTCTGCTGAAGACACTCTTCTTCTTCTCTCTCCTCCTCCGCCGGCCTGTCAGTCACTTATGTTTCTCTGACGGCCCAGACACATTTCTTTCTGCGGCGGCGGACGAGTAATGTCAAAGTCGTCAGAAGTCAACCATCAGCCCCCATCGTTGTCACTGGGACTCGGTGCTTGTGCTTTGCGTGACGTCATTTGGCGTGCGGTGCTGTGAATGAAGAGCGCCATCTGGTGGTTTGGGCAGGTCACAACGAGGAGGGTGTGTGTGACCATCACTGCAGGACAGATCAGTGTGCATTATTCCTGCTTGCGCATGACAGTATACAGGTTTGTATACAGGTTACAATTTTCAAAATGTTGATACGATACGATAAGCCTATTACGTTATTTATATATTATTTAAGGAAATTATTGTGCAGCGGTTGCAGTAGGAAAGTGTATAGAAATATACAAAATGTATGCAAATAAACAATATAAAAGTAAAACAGTGAAAGAGTATCAGCAAGGTGCAGTAGCAATATGTACGGACAGAAATGTGACTGGTAACGGTAGGTATCATAAATAAAAATGTCAACTAGTTAACAGTCGGCACAAGTAACAGTTACAGTGAGGGCCATACATTTGAGGTGAATGGTGAGGTGCAAATCCAAACATACGTCCAGATATCAATAGATGGATGAGAGTGGCAAATATCTAATATCTATTTATGTACAGAATCAAGCGGTTCATATGTCATGGGGATGATATATTCATGGCATATAAATTACATTTATTATAAAGCATTGTAGTAGCCCCCTTTTTTATTTCGTTCAAAGATGTATTTTGTGCGTGTGTGTGTGCATGTGTGTGTGTGTGCGTGCCTGTGTGTGTGTGTGTGTGCTGGGAGCTGTTTAAGAATGTGTTGTTGGTGAACAACAGCTGCTTTTTTGTTTTCACATTCAAAGCGCCACACGCACAGTGACATGCACATGTACATTATTAAGCTCATTTGGAAATCAAAGCACACCTTTAAAAGGGTGAGAGAAGATGAAGGAGGGGGGGCTGGGGGGGGGGGGGGGGAAACCCCTGCTTAACTGCTCACCACGTCTTATCAGCGTCGCACACTGGGGGTAGTGTTTCTGGCCCAGTAAAAAAAGGAAAAAGGAAAAAAAATCCCACACAAACGCATTCTTATCTGAACCTCACAAAACACCCCCCCCCCCCCCCCACACACACACACACACACACACCCCCAACCGATCACATGCTCTCACAGTGTGTCTCAAAGTTGGCCTCCCGACTGCAGCTCACGCTTTTGATTTGGGGAAGAGGGGGAGGAAGAGGAGGAGGAGGAGGGGGGGTGTAGTAGGAAATGAAGAAAAAGAGACTGTGTGTGTGTGTGGGGGGGGGGGGGGGGGGGTCTCGGTGGGAATAGCTGCATCAGTGACTCTTTGAACACCACAGCCGTCCGCCAATTTTTTCATTTATATCTTTTTCGAGCGCACCTTGAGCTGAACGGTTAAAAGGTCACAATGAGGAGGATGAACAGTTATGAGGTCATCATGACTGGATGAACGGTTACAGGGTCATAATGAGTGGATGAAGCGGTCGCCCCCCAAGTCGACCACGGATGAGAGACTATCACCAAACGGGGTCTTTGATGAAAGAGCGACAGTCTGCTGTTTTTCCTGCCACACTTTCTCTGCTGCTCTGCGTGTGTGTGTGTGTTCGTGTGTGTGTGTGTCGTGTGTGTGTGTGTGTGTTCATGTGTGTGTGTGTGTGTGTGTGTGATCGTTGGTAGAAGGTATCAGACTTTTGCTAAGAAATGTATTTAATTAATTTATATTTTTTTACAAAAACCCACAGCCCTGTTATGATAAACAGGGGTTAGATGTGTTAGATAGGGGGAAAGTAACCTCTATCAGCTATCCACTATTCCCATGGTGGTTTTAAACGAACTGATGGATGTTCCCTACGGTGCAAACCCGTCTGGGAGAATTAAACCGCCATTATCAGGCTGAAGGTAAAACCTACAACCTACATCCGAGTCTGAAATAAAACCAGCCACAGATGGTCTCCTTCGGTGACACTCTGTGTCCATGTTTTCGACGGCGAGGCCCAGGCCTCTCTCTCGGGCCCCGCTTTGTGAACTCATCTGCGAGGCCGGAGCGACACTATATCTTTACTTTGGCTAACTGGAAGAGATGTGAAGAGAAACGAAGCGAGAGCAGAGCTTTTTTTGATTTAATCCGTCCAATGAACGCAACGCTGCTCCATCGCACATTGCTTCACTGTTCTTCTGGATGTAGGGGGACATAAGGACATAAAAGGACAAATTACTTGAGAAAGTTTTCAAGGCAAAGTTATTCAAACACAAACTTCAGTCGTCGTCACGAAGCACGTCGACTGTTGCCACGTAACAGAGGTCGAGGTTTGTATTGTTTATGCCGTTGCAGGCAGCTATCCTTTTTGTTAGATAGTACTTAATTTCACTTTAACGCCGTATCATTTTTCAAGAGCACACAGGTACATTTAAGAGAGATTGATGGTAGTCACACAAGTCATATCGCGAAAAAATACTATGCTACAACCCTATACAAAAATGTCTTCATTAATGTTACACACAATATATGTATGTGTCCCGCTCGTTGTGCTGAGCGGACATTACTTAACAGATGTTCAGCCTTGAATATACAACTGCAACTGCCAAATTAATTTGGCTCATTAACATTAGGTCCAGTCGGATGATGTCCCTTTTTTTTCTTTTTTTTTTTAATGAAATCACAATTCTGGGCAGAAGAGGAAAGCCAGTGAGATATAAGAAATGAGCTTGAAACGATATAACGTGTGACTGGAGGATAACAACATCATTCGTGGAGCGGCAATTGGGTAATGGATTCTTAAGTACTTGCCCCCATTAGTTCAGCTGTTTCCCATCTAACTGTGTTAAACCTCATTGTGACGAATCCTTATGTAAAACAGTGTGTGTGTGTGTGTGTGTGTGTGTGTGTGTGTGTGTGTGTGTGTGTGTGTGTGTGTGTGTGTGTGCGTGTGCGTGTGCATGCACGTGTGTGCACTGAGTGTATATACTCTGCACTGCATACAGCCAAGTTACTTGAAGGCATTTGTTTAAACTGAGATTGTTTCGACTTCAAATTGCTTTTTTATACAAATCTTTCCTGTTGACCTTGAGAGAGAAACTTCCTCTGCCAAATGAGTCTTAAAGAGCAGAGAGAGGGGGAGAGAGGGAGAGAGAGAGAGAGCGAGAGAGAGACTATACACTGTAGACCAGCACACTTGAGGTTGTGGTGGATATTTTCATGCACACACCACCACAGTCATTCTCCAGGGGCTCCTCTGCGATTGTGCTGCCACTTGCCTTTGGTTCCCCTCACCTAAAAATGAGCATTAGCCTGCCAAACAATTCAATAAACTCCAGAGAGAGAGATGCTCCTCGTTAGGGTGATTGACGCGGACGACGGCGATGAAGGGCGACTGTAATGTATGGGATGGCGCCAGTTCATCACTGGGTTGGTTGACGCTGAATATGTAGGAACTGTGTACCGGTATATACTCGCTATTCATCAGACCAACATCCTCTTCGGGGGATTAGTGCGTGAGCCAAGGCTGTAGCAGCGCACTCGCGAAAAAGTTCAAACAACTCATGTTGCATGCATATGCAAACATTTACATGCGCGCTCATATACTCAGATAGCAATGCACTTACAGGAATGCCTACCAAACAATATGCACATGTACAATGCATACACACACACGCACACACAGACACGCACATACCGCTTTCCTCAACATGAATCACAGCCTTCCCTCTGTATATAAATCGAATGGACATTTTCATATATATATATATATATATATATATATATATATATATATATATATATATATACACACACACATATATAGTTTTTGTATATAAAGAAAGAGAAGGAGCCAATATTTATCACAACCTCGCCGGGACCCTAGGGGCCAGCCTGCCTCATATTTCATCCTAATGCATTTTCCACTCACAGCCTCAACAGTCTCACATTATTCGGCGTCTCGCGGCGTATAGCCAGGGAAACATCAGAGAGAACAGAGAGAGGGGGGGGGGGGGGGGGGCACTGGCAAAGCACAGGTGACTCCGCAGTCCCAGCCTGTATCACCTTGGCCTTATCTGCGGGCCCCATATCTCAACAGATTAAACTGCCCGAATTAGACTCTCGACTCTTGCTTTGAACGCGGCGTCCCAGCAGAGCGCCAAGAGCACCGGAGAGAGAGAGCAAGCGAGGATACAGAGAGAGCGAGAGAGAGAGACACAATGGGGTTCTTCTTCTGGTGGTGGAAGCGGCGTGATGGGCCTCGTTGTGCGAGCCCCTGTGGGCCCCGCGGCGCAGGCTGGGCGGGCCCCACCACGCTGCTCTGCGTCTATGGTTTCTGCTCCATGATGAGGCCCATCGAGCCCTTCCTGACCGAGTTCCTCTCGGGGCCCGACAAGAACTTCACCACCGGTCAGGTGCGCCATATAGTGAAGTGTTTTACTGAGCACAGGTGGGTGGGTGGGGGGGGAAAGCTCGTCTCTCAAGACAGACGAGCGGCTTGCACCATTTTTGTACTGTACTTTAGGGAGCCACATTTTCAGTCGCCGGATCCAGAAATCCAGAACCAGGTCCGAGGTATTTTCGACCCATCACCGAAAAGGTGTGAAGCGACGCATTGCAATCTGCCCTGCCTCGTTTCATCTTTCCAAATCACACTGTGTGTGTCGTGATTGGTCGGGAAAACGTTGGATCCGGATCTGGATTTCTGGACCCGGTCTCTCAGAATTTGGCTACCTAAAGTACCGATGTCTGTATTAGAGACTGGGGAAAAGCTGGGCTGGTTCAGGTGTGCTGTGTAGTGAACCGTTTAAACGAGCACAGGTGGTAGCAAAATGATGGGTGATAGGAAAATACTTTTGTTTTGTTTTCACTAGCTGTGAACTAATCTAATGGTTTGTATTATTTTCTTATATGCATTAAAGCAGATAGATATTTAACATCACAGATGAGTATTAGAACTAAGGAGAGCATCAATGCTGTATATTCAATAGAGGTCCATTGTGCAGCCTTAGTTGAAAGTAGTTTGGGGGCTTTTATCTGTGAAAGTCTGTTGAATGGCAAATTATTTACTGCCGACTGGAAAGAACATTGTTCTTTATATAGTGTATCCGTCTCCGGGGATTTAACTTTAATGAGTTGAACTTGTAAAAAGTAAATCAAAAGAATCGAAAACTTTGCCATTGTTTATGCACGACTCGTTTTAGATGCCTTTGAAATCAGGACATTGTGAAATCTATTTTTCCCTATACCCTCTGGAGGGACATGTTGTGTGTGTTACAATTAAATATTTTAATATTTATTTAGGTGCACTGTATTTACCCTGAGTATTTACTCTGAGATAAACAAAGTCGACTAAAGTAGATGATACAAATTCAAGTTATTTATGTTTCCACGTGGCACATGCCAAGATGTGCTTCCTGATTTACGCTGGAAGTACACATTTCAAACCGAACCACTGTTAGCTTGTGAAAGTATGCATAATAATACCATACATCCACCTTCATTTTCAAATTATTGCATTATTATACCAGATATTAAAATCCATTCCAATTGGATATTAGCGCAAAACGCTCCAGATCATCCAACACAAACAGGCGTGTTAATTGGTACTTCTCCAATGCCTCCAAGCAAATGACAAGAAATTACCCGTATGACTGAATCCCAGAGGGAGCGCGTCGCTCAGCCTCCGTCGGGACGGACGTTTCCACCGATGCCGATGGTGACAAACCTCCCACTGGCTAAACTCTCGAACGGGCCGACATCTATTCTGGTCCATCGTTTGTGCCTGTGACGCGCGTGAACTTGAGTATTCTTAACTTGCACTCATTACCCTCTCTTGATATTTTTTAAAAATAATCTAAAAACATCTCTCACATGCATATTTCTTTTAACTCTTATTTGTTCTGTGTTTTAGTTAATTGTTGTGTGTCGTGTGTTAGCTTGTTAATTGATGTGTTTGTGTTAGCTTGTGTGTTAGCTTTTTGTGTTGTCTTGTTTTCTCTGTACTGACATATCATACCGCTCATCTTGACCAGGACTCCCTGGAAGAAGAGATATTGTATCTCAATGGGACCTTCCTGGTTAAATAAAGGATAAATAAAAAAATAAAGGCACAGCATGGTCTTCATCTGCCACCGGTTTCTCTTCAAACTACTGTACTGTATATCGGATGTAGGCCCGTCTCCTATGGCTCCTCTGCGCTCTCTCCAGTGGTCGTTTTTAGAAAGGTTGTGCAGCGCTGGACGCGTTGATGCTTCTCAGCCTCGCTTCGAAGTCGCTTTGGATGAAATGCTAAATGTAAGTAAAGCAAGTAAAGGCCCTTCATCTCCCTGTGCAGCTGACACGACAGGTGTACCCCGTGTGGACCTACTTTAACATCCTCCTGCTGGTGCCGGTTCTCCTGGTGACCGACCGGCTGCGCTACAAGCCCGTCGTCGTCCTCCAGGCGCTCTGCAACCTGCTGGCGTTCCTGCTCCTCCTGGTGGGGCCCCCCGGCGACGTGGCGTGCGCCCGTGCGGCCCTCTTCGTCTACAGCCTGGCCTGGGTGGCCGACGTGGCCTACTTCTCCTACATCTACAGCCTGGTGAGCCCGCGGCGCTACCAGCGCGCCACTGGCTACGTGCGGGGCGCCATGCTGCTGGGGTACGCGGCGGGCGCCACCCTGGGCCAGCTGCTGGTGTCTGCGTTCGCCGTGGCGCTGCGCCACCTGGCCGCCGTGTCTGTGGCGTCCCTGGCCGCCGCTCTGGCGGTGGCGATTGCCCTGCCCATGCCCCAGAAGTGCCTGTTCGAGCGGGAGACGGCGAGGGGCGCCGAGGTCGAGGGCACAGATGCGATGGAGGACCTTGGCTGCAGAGCATGGTCGCTGCGTGCGGTCCGGTACGCCGGCAGGGCGTTGAAGGGGCTGGCGGCGGACTGCGTGGGGCATTACTCGTCAGTGGCGGTCGTGTTCTTCAGCGTTTGGTTCGCCGCGGGAAGGTGCGGCTTCTACCAGGTGACGAGCTACATCCAGGTCCTGTGGCTGGACAAGCAGCCGCAGCACAACTTCACGGCATACAACGGAGCGGTGGACGCCGTGGCGACCCTGTCAGGTGAGTCACTGGAGCTGACATCGATCATAGGATCGATTTCCAGTCATTTGTCAAGTGAAAATACTAAAGTTTTGCTGCTTATAGCTTCAGAAATACATTGAAATACAAATATATTTATTTTCTGATTCAGATCATTTTTAAATTAATACTTTTGCTTTTCATGCCAAGCAAACTTAGCAGACATCACTTCGGGCTCTGGTAACTTTTTACAGATGCCATTATTCATGAGATTTCATAAACTAAATGATTAATAGAGAAAAGTATTGTTCGCTGAATCAACAATTAAGATCTAAAAAGCCTTGCAGGGCTCCATGCGCTCATTTTTGTTTTGTTTGTTTGTTACTTTAACCCCATAGTCCCGCCCCCTTAGACCTCGTCTAAGGGGGCGTCTTTTGCACCTTTGACCTTTTTCGTTGGCTACATAGCCAACGAAAATAGCGCTGAATATATAAAATGCAGAAATCGCCCTGTTCAAACTCACCGATGGCCTCACCCTGCGCGGTGACATACGCGTACATAACACCTACCTCTAGGAACGTTGACTACCTGCCCATAAACCCCAGCATAAAACTCAAAACTGCGATCCATCCCAACCTTAAAATATGTCCAATAATAAAAAAGAAATATAAACTGTGTTTTGCACAATTAGCTCATTTCACAGGCACCTGCACCACTAGACAATAACAGCAATATTAATTATAGCTTTAATATATTTAATTGCCTGCTCTTGGCCCCCAGATGGCTTAACCAGCTGCAACCATCGTGTGCACCGTTTTTTTATTGATTATGCTGCGGATACATTCCTTGTATTCCCCAGGAACCACAGGCAATTACTTGGTGTAAATCATATCCAGCTGTATGTCTTTCACCGGGGAGACTGCATCACCAACCCCCCCCCCCCAGAGAAAACTTTATTGTGCTCCCCCTCGTGTTCACAACAACCCGCTCGGTAAAGCGGTACTCCTGGGGAAAGTAAACTAAAGCAACACGCATGCATATGGAAAACCACAATTTGTACGGTTGCTAGAATGCATGGGTATATATACAGTGTGATTTACTGTATGTTCGTCCGTTGTGCGTGTGTGTGTGCACGCGATATAAATACATTCGACGTCCCGGATATTCCCAGGTTCATTCCTTTCCCTTGTTAGCGTTATGATAAACCAAATGATGCTTCGCTGAGAGGTGGTGGTTGTAAGGCGTTTTCGTCTGGGATATTCGGCGTACGTGAGAAGGGTACACAGTGACCCATTTAGTTGAGTCGTTTCTGAGCATCCTGTCCTTGTTTCCGCGTAAAACATCTCTGTTTCGACTACCTCAGTCACACAGCCCTTGTGGTGGAACGAGCTCCCTGCCGCTGTCGGCACAGCAGGACAGCAGAGACAAAGTCACCCCTCTTCTGCGAGAGACTCAAGACTAATTTGTTTGTCTGCATAGCCTTCCTCCTCTACCTCTTATGCACTTACTGTGTGTTCATACATCCCGGCAATTAAAAAGTACTTAGCATCATATAGCATCTTACCCTAGCTCTCCACGCCAGAAAGCATAGTTAAACCCGGCAATTACAGGACCACCTAGAGACTTCTATTGTCATCCTCGCTGTCTTTCTCTTAATCCTCTTCGTTCCCTGGGGAACGTAAGGCTGCGACTCTCTGCCTCCATCCGGTTCTATCCTGTGCAGCGTCTTGTGCCTCGCCCCAAGTTAGATTAGCCATTTTCAGTTCCCGAGGTCACAGTTCTCCACCTGGTTGTTTTTTGGCCTCCCTTGTTTCCTCTTTTCAGGTGGAGTCCCATCTCAAGGCGACTTTAGGAATACGGTCCCCGGTCCATTCGGAGGACATGTCCGAGCCATTGGAGTCGCCGATGTTTAATTTCCGGCAGCGCATTGCAACAGTTTGTCTTTTTGCACAAGGTCTTCATTTGAGGTTCTTTTCTGGGCCGAGATATGCAACATATCTTCTGGAGACTGTCCATTGTGGGAGGCATTGATCTTTTTCATGTCACTCTCAACCATTTGCCAGCAGTTGTACAGCAGAACTGATTTAACATTGCTGTTATGCAGTCCTTGCTGTACCAACAGTGATATACTGTTGTTTTACTTTCTACTGGCAAATGCGTCTGCTAAAGGCCCTAAATGTCAAATGTAAATGTAAATCTCTCCACCTAAACGCTTATGGGCTTGAAACCCTTTTCTGTTTAAGGTCTTTTTTTGCCACTTTTGGTTATTTTGAAGGAGGAAAGCACACACACACACAGCGGATAGTCCTCAAAATCGGTCAAAGGCTCTTTTTTTTGTTCTTTTTGTGAGACTAAAAAAACATGGGCCTACTTAATGTGGGTCCATTAGAATTGTAGTATCTAGAGAGCGACTGATTTTACAATAGAAAATAAAAAGCGCTATCGATTCGGTTTATGGACAAGCACAGTTGGCCCTTGTGGGCCATCAATAACCCTTGAGCTGAAAGAGCCTATGATCCATTTACTGCAGTATGTGCAGCTTACACATTCAATATTTTCATCTGGTAAACGTATTTATTTATTATGTTTAAGGGTTGAACCCCTTTCGGTTTAAGGGCTTTTTTTGTGCCATTTTCGTCTATCTTGAAGGAGGAAAGCACACACACACACACAGCGGACAGTCCTCAAAATGGGTTGAAGGCCATTTTTTATTTTATTCAGACCAAAAAAATATGGGCCTACTAAATGTGAGTCCATTAGAATTGTACTATCTAGAGAGCAACTGATTTTACAATAGAAAATAAAAAGCGCTATCGATTCGGTTTATGGACCAGCACAGTTGGCCCTTGTGGATCGTCAATAACCCTTGAGCTGCCCTGGCAGGGGGAAGACTGGTTAATGATGGTCTGAGTTAGCCCCCGCTTTACAAATCAGAGGTTGGCCATCCCAACTAAAACTGGCTGGTGGTAGGATTTTAACTCATCCTTTGTCTCATTTGTGATGTAGGCCTATATATTCGACTCCCGAGCCACTCTACTAAATTAGTCTATAAACACACCAATGGAGCCAGGGGAAAATATTTTAATACTTGTGCCGCTTGCACCTAGATGGGGTGTCGATGTTGCTCAGGAGAAAAGACATCAAAAAACAAATGCTTGGCTTTAAGGTGAAGCCATTTAAATGCTACCAGATAAATGAGGATCATGTCAGGGGACTCTTGTCACATTGAACGCAGGTGCGGATTCCTCAATTGTGCTCGTTACTTATTCAATTTTCCCAGTGATTTAGTCAGAAAATTGTCATTGTTTCTCATAGATTTATGCATCCTCGTTCTTTATGTGGTTAAAGGAGAACGGGACAGGAGGAATCTGTGAATAATTACTTTATTGGAGCATTGATCGTTTTAAACTCATTTCCTTTCCATAGCTCACGGTCTCACAGGTGTTCAGCATCATGACTGATTCAATCTGAGCAGGGGAGCTTTTAACACACTGAGCTTGCGCCACCTAGTGGTGAGAATGGAGCTTCAATTTCCAACAATATGATATAAGGGGCTCTGTGCTAGCAATGGTTTATTTCCAGCAGAACCAGATCAAATACAGACATCATCTCCAATCAAGATCAAACATAATACATAAATAAATACATAAATAATCAGATTAAAACATTGAATGTGTAATCTGCCCATCCTGCAGTGAATGGGTCATAGTTTCACAAGTCTCGCGGTACCAGGCGAGCAGAGATCTCGCCACCTACCAATCAAAAACCTCGAAAAGTGTTCACAGTCTGGAGTCGAGCGAAGCGTTAAGTGACCTGTGAGTCTATAGTTTCCCAAACATTATAACACTCTTGTTTATTTGATTGTTTATTTATGTTTGCATCGCCATGTGTTTTCCGCTTTTATTTTATTAGGTGACTTTAAATTAATGAAATCAAATGTTTTTAATTGTTTGAAGTGTTTAGTGTTAAACCTGCACTTTGCAATTTGCTTACCACGGCCACGACTAGCTCAGCATTTGTTTTATCGCCTTTGTTCCACAGACCAAATTGATTTAGAGAAAATAATGGGGTTGATTGAGCCACGGTTGGATGGGTTTTATTTCTCACAATTTCAAATAAGTTTGAACAAAAGTGATGGCTGCAGTGGAAAAAGTTGCATTCTATATTGGCTATATTAATATTACCTAACAGCTTCAAAATAATCACACAAACTTCTACACCTCAATACCTTTTATTTTTGGAAAGGCAAAGTGTGTTGTTGTTTTCCTTTCCCCCCCCAAAGGAGCGGCCGCATCCCTGGCCGTGGGCCAGATCTCTCTGGACTGGGCCGCGTGGGGGGAACTGATCCTGGGGGGTTTCACAGCCCTGATCTCGGTGGCTCTGTTCCTGATTAACCTGACTGATAACATCTGGGTCTCCTACGCCTGCTTCGCCCTCTTTAAAGCGCTCTACATGCTGCTCACGACCGTGTGCACGTAAGATCGACACAATGGCGTACCGACTTACGAGTCTCTTTTTACAGAATATGCATAACATATACACTCACCGGCCACTTTATTAGGTACACCTGGCCAACTGCTTGTTAATGCAAATTTCTAATCAGCCAATCACATGGCAGCAACTCAATGCATTTAGGCATGTAGACATGGTCAGGACGATCTGCTGCAGTTCAAACCGAGCATCAGAATGGGGAAGAAAGGTGATTTAAGTGACTTTGAACGTGGCATGGTTGTTGGTGCCAGACGGGCTGGTCTGAGTATTTCAGAGACTGCTGATCTACTGGGATTTTCACGCACAACCATCTCTAGGGTTTACAGAGAATGGTCCGAAAAAGAGAAAATATCCAGTGAGCGGCAGTTCTGTGGGCGCAAATGCCTTGTTGATGCTAGAGGTCAGAGGAGAATGGCCAGACTGGTTCGAGCTGATAGAAAGGCAACTGTAACTCAAATAACCACTCGTTACAACAGAGGTATGCAGAAGAGCATCTCTGAATGCACAACACGTCGAACCTTGAGGCGGATGGGCTACAGCAGCAGAAGACCACACCGGGTGCCACTCCTGTCAGCTAAGAACAGGAAACTGAGGCTACAATTCGCACAGGCTCACCAAAATTGGACAATCGAAGATTGGAAAAACGTTGCCTGGTCTGATGAGTCTCGATTTCTGCTGCGACATTCGGATGGTAGGGTCAGAATTTGGCGTCAACAACATGAAAGCATGGATCCATCCTGCCTTTTATCAACGGTTCAGGCTGGTGGTGGTGGTGTAATGGTGTGGGGGATATTTTCCTGGCACACTTTGGGCTTATTAATACCAATTGAGCATCGTGTCAAAGCCACAGACTACCTGAGTATTGTTGCTGACCATGTCCATCCCTTTATGACCACAGTGTACCCATCTTCTGATGGCTACTTCCAGCAGGATAACGCGCCATGTCATAAAGCGCGAATCATCTCAGACTGGTTTCTTGAACATGACAATGAGTTCACTGTACTCAAATGGCCTCCACAGTCACCAGATCTCAATCCAATAGAGCACCTTTGGGATGTGGTGGAACGGGAGATTCGCATCATGGATGTGCAGCTGACAAATCTGCAGCAACTGCGTGATGCTATCATGTCAATATGGACCAAACTCTCTGAGGAATGTTTCCAGTACCTTGTTGAATCTGTGCCATGAAGGATTAAGGCAGTTCTGAAGGCAAAAGGGGGTCCAACCCGGTACTAGCAAGGTGTACCTAATAAAGTGGCCGGTGAGTGTATATATACATACTCTGTACAAAAAAATTGTACAGAGTACAAGAGTGGCTGAGAGAGTGACTATTCATCGCTGTGCCATTAGCCTTGTTGTGAGACCGTCCAGATATTCAAGTTTGTGTTTCGCCATGATTATCTGTCTGGCCTTGGCTGGGCAGCCATTGATTTTCACATATGGGTGTGGCCTTATCTTGTTCAAAAAAACTCCAGCCAATCAGATTACATAATTAAGTGACAGTCTTGCTCTCTTTGCTCTTTCTGGATCCGGCTGAAGTAAAGCAAAAACATCTTCTCCTCTAAGAAAAACCTGTATGTTCAACATTCGTCCTTTAACATTGCTGTTTGGTTTATTTAATATAAAAGGGTATCTCCTTCCATCATCACAACCTGAAACTCCCTCCCCCTAAAGCCCTGATTGGTCCAATCATTTAAAAAATGGAGAGTCCTCCATCTATCTGCAGAGAGAAACAGAAGAGAATCAGGTCTGGTCTCACAAGGCTAACCCCGTTCATATCAACGCTTCATCCTCTCCTTCTCTGAGAGCAGTCCTGTATCTTCAGCTTCCAGATAGCCAAGTCTCAGAGTCTGCAACGCTACGCCTTGGTGTTCGGTCTGAACAGCTTCGCAGGGACCATCCTCCAGACCGCGCTGACCGGCGTGGTCATCAACACCAGGTCTCTGAGGCTCACCCTCTCGTCGCAGGTGAGCTAGAGCACCACCCGTGGGTGCACACGCGATGCAGCACAGGCCACGCGTGTGGCATATGTGCATGAGATTAGACACACACACAAACACAAGTATGGACATGCATCCACTTTCAACAGCTTTTTGCATCAGAGGTGTATTTTAACAGCAGGCCACATGAAGACAAAAATGTAGAAACACACACACACACACACACACTAAAGCACCAAGTAAAATCAGTGATTGCAGAGGAGACTAATAGAAATGCCATGACACTTCACGTGCATCTTTAGCCCTATATAGTGTGAGAGTGCAGATAGACTCTGCACCATTGTAGGTAAAAAGAAATGTCCTCTTTCACGCCAGTTCTCGATCTATGCAGCCTACTTCGGTGTCCTTGCCCTGCTGTTTGTGGTGAGAGGTGCGTACGTCGCCCTCCAAGCCAAGCGCAGCTCCCAGGAGAACCAGGCGGAGAGAGCCGGCCCACTGCCAGAGGTCCCACATAGGCCTATCTGAACCGTGACTGTGCAGAGAAATTGTAAGCGTATCAAACTACTGTCATGTACTACTGAGTCATTGTCATGGGCATCCTTGTGACTGGTTATGATTCATGATGATGATATAATTGAAACTAAACGGAAATGTTTCTCGTTCTCCTTTCAGGCAGGCGTGCATCGGCTGTTACAGTTAAGTAAGATATCAGTGAAAGAAGAGAAACTGGATGGATGTATGAGAGACACGTGATTGGCCGGTACTGATGCTACAAAGGGTGATGGGGTGTAATATCTGTATATGGACACTAGAGGCCAGTGGCAGCATAATGCAGAATCAGATGGACTGCTCTGAGCTTGTGTTCATTAATGGCCTTTTAATGGGAGCTCACTTCTACTTCTACAGTTTATGAAACGATTAAGAAATGTGTCATGCATTTCATAAATTTCATGTGTATTCAGGTTTTAATACATGCAGTTTTCAGATGTTTCAACATGTCAGATATAGGCCTACTAGGCCTATATAGTAGGCCTAGTAGGCCTATGAGTGAATTAATTAGCGATTTGTTGGTTTGTTTTGAGTGTTGTAAAAATGCCCCAATACATCAATACAGCTTACATTTTCAATACAAATGTAATACTAAATCGATCTCTAAAGAGCAGGATAGCTGGAGGATGTGTGTGTGTGTGCGTGTGCGTGTGTGAGAGTACTTGTTTGTTTGTGGCTGGGCATATCTTACGCATGCTACTTCTTGGAATAACCAACGTTTGGTAACGTTTTCCTGGCTCTGGAGGCACCCTGTCATGTATTGTTCTTTGTATAAAAATGGCTTTCAAGGAAGACACCCAGACAGAGAGGCAGACAGACTCTACTGACAGACAGACAGACGGAAAAACGGACAGACAGACAGAAAGACAGACCTCATCTCAATGCACTAACCTTTAACAGGCTGTAAATCAGGACATTGATTGTGTGTATGTAAATAGCGCAGGACATATGTGCATAGTCATGCCTGACCCATAAAAATCCTGATGACCATAATGAGCTGATCACAATTCCAAAGAGAAATCTTCCAAGCAGATGTGATTGTGTGTGTGTGCGTGTGCGTGTGTGCGCGTGCGTGTGCGTGTTGACGTGTGTGTATGGTACGGGCGCATGTGTGTCTGTGTCTCGGTCCACATGCATGTATGTGTGCGTGCATGCATGTTTATAATTATTATTTGCTTTATTTATGTATACTCAACAATGTTTCAGTGTTTAAAGACTGCTGATGTTGAACAAAATAAACCATATTTTCACCGTATTTTACTATGTGTTACTTTGTGTTATTATTCTGTTTAACTGGTTATATGTTTGTTTCTGATTGTGTGATGAACATACATATATCAGGTCATATGTCTCGTATTGTACGGCTAGATGCTGGGTAGAGAGAAGGAGAGCATGTCTCTGAGGTCCATCAACCTCCAGAAACATGAAGAGATTCAGAGCAAGAAGCAACACCTCCTCCAGAAGAGGGAGCATCTACTGAAGGAACACCTTCTCCTCCATAAGAAAGAGAGCCAGCAGGAACCACTCCTCCAGAGGAAGGAGCGTCTGCTGAAGGAACACCTTCTCCTCCATAAGAAAGAGAGCCAGCAGGAACCACTCCTCCTCCAGAGGAAGGAGCGTCTGCTGAAGGAACACCTTCTCCTCCATAAGAAAGAGAGCCAGCAGGAACAATTCCTCCTCCAGAGCAAACAGGAGAAGCCGGTTCATGGCGTTCCCTCTTTAGACAAGAAGGTCGAGTCCTTGGAGAAAGCTGCACAGAAGCTTCAACTGAGGCTGGCGGCGAAGAGACTGGCCTTCAACAAAGAGGTTGTCTGAGGCCAGGAAGGCCTTCCAGACAGATGGATTATATATATACAAAATGAGAGAGAGAGAGAGAGAGAGAGAGACCCTGGTGTTTATGTAGCCCCACAGGTCAATCTGATAGTGAAATGGATGGCTGTATCCCAGCTGTGTGTTGTTTGGTCTAGCCATGCTCTTCACCTCTATCTGACACCCTAACCACACAACGCTACCTAACGATATAACATTTGATTTCCTCCAAGTCTCATGCGCTCTTTGTGCCTTGTCCACACAGACACAAAAGGTTTACGCACATCAACATGCACACCCATTCAATAAAACAGGCCTTTCAATGTTGTATATGACAACCGTTGCTAGGTTTGTGTTAAACATTAGACAAGCCAAAACAGATACACAAAGTGAAATAAAATATTTGTCGTTGACTAAATACGTTATGTCAATTACATTGTGAGATTAACAGTTAATAGTTTTATTTCACTATCAATCTGCAGCTTCTGTAAAGTTCATTCTTAGTAGTATACCACTCTAACATGCAATACACAGAGTAATGATAATACTAATAATACTACCAAATGAATGAATTAATACAAAATTATTAAATAATAATAATAATAACAATAATAATAATAATAATAATAATAATTAAAGCTCCAAGGAGCTGTGTGCGGGACCTCGCCGAGTCTGTCGGGGCGTGTCGTGGATAGTGTCGCGACAGGTTGGTGTCCGTCGCGGTCCATGCAGTGTGCGGTAGACCGGGGCGTTTACAGGGAGACTCGTAGTAGCTAACATCCCCTGGAAGGAGTGCGTTCAAATATGACGCGAAAAATGAAAAATGACAAAAAGAAAAATTAATATTTCTGACTTCCGGTGGGTTTTGGGGTATGGGTGAAACGTGGTGTCGGGGCTGTTTGTTTTATTGCCTGTAGGGGGCGCTACAACCACGACTAACACGATTTTTGGTACCTGAGCTCCGGGCACTAGTCTACACATGTCCTGTGAATTTCATATTCATAACTATTACGGACTTTGTACAGTGATTTACGCTGACATTTTTTCCTTTTGACATGATCCTCAGGGAGCCATGGGCTATCATCGTACCAAGTTTCGTTGAAATCGCAGAAGCCGATGTGGAGATATAAACTTCTTAATTTTAAAGAGCGCCACCTAGTGGCGATGGTCTGAAAATGTGTACGATGTTTAATGGAGGTATAAGAAAAGTGGATAAATGGTCCGCTTGCTTTTTTGACGTAAAATTTACACAAATTAAAATATTTATAGCGCGCTTATTTTTGGAAATATCGAAATACTTCCAATTACTTTTAATCATGGGACAGTCTGGAGATGCTACATATGAAGTTTCGTGCGAATCAGAGAAAGGCGCATAGTTGGAACCTATAGACGTAGTATTTGAGTTTTCGCGCTGTAGCGAAAAAAAATGTAGGCGGAAGTGGGCGTGGCCTAAATGAGGAGGTTCAGCAATGATTCCTGCATGTATGGATATAAGGTTTATGAATGTGCGACAAAGTATGCGGGAGTTATGAGCGTAACGGATTTTGCTCAAAAACAGCGCCACCTAGTGGTCTTCCAAGTGTGCGCCATGAACGTGACGCATAGAATATAACATTTTTCACCAGCCCTGACAACTTTGCCAAATAAAAAAGACTTTTCATATATGTTGAGGTGGTCAAAATCGCCGTCAAAGCGCAGAAAAATAATAATAATAATAAACAAAGCAATTTCAAGAGGGACCTTCCAGTTTTACTGGCTCGGTCCCTAATAATAATAATAATAATAATAATAATAATAATAATATCCTGGAGTCTTCAGGTGAGACTTTCTGCTTCAAGCCAGAATTTAGCCAACTGACTGATGGGCTTGGTCGCAAAATCACTTGATTTTACATATAGATATACGTATTGGCCCTTTGCTGAAACGTCTTTTAATCTAACACTGATGCAATGTCATTTGCATCAGTGTAGCTACAGAAATATGCATAACGCGCACAACAGGCCGGTCCACGAAATAGGGCACGACACACACACACACACACACACACACACACACAGGAGTTTTCATTTAAAGTCAATGTAAAAATACTTTGGAGTGCCTGCATCGTGGGATGTAAAGTGTACTTTGGCGTCCCTGGCCCTCTCTTGCAAAGTGCATGTGCATCTGGGTCAGGGAGAGCCAGACAGGCCCCAGGATATGACAGCTCCTGTGGGGTGGGGGTGTGCTGGTGTTTGAGCTGCATATAGTCTCTGAGGTAGGTGAACTTTAAAAAGCAGCCTGACTCATATTCCTTCATGGCCTCTCTATTTTTTTATGCAAAGCTTTGTGTACTTTTTTTTTTTACAACCTCTCTTCAGGGCCACCTTATGAATGAAGAGACAGTTTTGTTCTCACAGCCAAAGAGGAAATGACCTCAACACTTTTCTCTCTCTCTCCACATTATCAGCATGTTGTTTTTTTTTATAATGTCAACGGCAACCAACCACGCACTTAATTGCTCTTGGCTTATGTCAGACCAGCATCATTTAACCGTCTCACCGTCGAGGCCGCGTGACTGCGGAGATATTGGCGAGGGCTAATAAATGGGTTTATTATATTTCAGCTGGCATGTTCACTCAGCCATCTGTAGGTGGGCTGGAGCACCCACATGTATAATTACAACCACTTGGACTGGAAACCATTTAGTTTTGAATCATTTTTGTTTGAAATGACCTATATTAGCAAAGCATAACAAGTCTTTTTTTCTATTTTTTTACCAAAGCAGAACTGGTATACACTAGTAGCTAGTAACATACTAGCTATAATTATATTATATTTTCAGCAACATTTTACGGCTATAAACATATATCTATATATATATCTATATCTATATATATTTATTTATTTATTTTCTTCTATTTCCCCTCAAATTGCCTTTGACTAATGCATCCAACCCCACATTTGAAAATGTTAAATTTTAATCTTTGCAACTGACATCAATGCTTCTTCCTTATTCCCATGTTATTTTCAACAGTCTACATGGGAAGAAGAAATCCTTGTCCGAAGTATTGTTGTCAGTCGCTAAAGTTAAAATGAAACATTTTCAAATGTGGCTTTTGTACTAGAAACTGAAATAACAGGATTTTGTCTGCATGCTGGCTACCGGTGACTCATTCTCTCTTATTTAACTGGAGCCATTATTCTTGCTGCAAATTCTTACAAAATGATTCAGTCAATTATATGAATTATGCCTAAAGAGTGGCCCATCGGCCCAGGCATGTCTCCTTCTCTCTCTCTTCATTGATGTAGTGCGTAAATTAACTATGGCAGGAAAATCTCAATGCATTTGCCACAGAGGAAATGACAATGGGGGAATAGAGGAAGGCACTTAAAAGCGCGGCCCACCTTTAAAATAACCAAGCGGTTGACAGTGACGGCTGTGTTTTCATCATTAGTACACATCGCAAACGATTTGGACGGCGAAAAAACTGAACCCTTTTTGAAGGAAAGCCGGGGGCGGCGTCAGTGGCGAGCTTGCGGGAAGACAAAGCAACACATTATCCCAGATCTAATCTAAAATGTCCTTCTTTTGTAGCACAGCACAGATAGAGGATCCCCCGCCTTCGTTAACGTCGGCCCCTCATCAGTCAAGCGGTGTGTGGGCGCGCTGACCATCCTAGTATATCCCAGACACCCATAATTGCAAATTGTGTGTCTTTACTGAATTAGCCCCCCCACCGCCCTTCATCTTCTTCCGGTTATCCCACTACCCACCCCCCCCCCCACCCCCACCCCGCGCCCGCGTGTCAGGACATAACTAAGAAACGGGGCGTCACCTATCACTTACACCATGTCACATGCGCTGGCACGTCGGCCGGGAGGTGGTGACTCACAGGGGCTAAGGGCATGGAGGGGGTGAGTGCTGCTGCTTTGGCTTACAAATGATGTGACCCATCTGTGTGTGTGTGTGTGTGTTTGTGTGTTGTGCACAGCACATTTTCTTCTGAAATTGTACTTTTTCTTTCTTTTTTTTACAGAAAATACAATACAGATGATACAGATTATACTTAGTTACACATACACCGATATTGCAACTTAGCGAAATCCTTGTGTCTACAGTTATCTGCAGCTTAACTAAGGGACACATTTTTTAAATTCAAATTCTGTCTTTTCTATGAATATTTTTATATCTACCCCCCCCTCCCCTGACATATTCCACTCAAAAAGGCTTAATGTGGCAGCGATTACAAAAGTACCTCCAATGTCAAAAATGTACAAGTTCAATTGCCCGCCCTTGGCGTGTCGGTACGGTTAAAAAGATAAAACGCCCGCGTGGCATGGCGGCGGCGGTGGCGGCGGAAGTGGGGGGGTGACACGGGGCGCGGCCTCCTCCACGGCAAAGAGAGACGGCCAATTAACGACTACTGCTCTCCTATGGAGGCGCCTGGATCACAGACAGCGATGGAGAGAGTGCTCCAAGGTGAACCCTGCTTCCGGATCAGCCTTTCGAAGAGCCATTAGTCATCCATACTCACATGCACACTCACACAGAGAGGGAGAGAGAGAGGAGAGAGGAAAGAGAGAGAGAGAGAGAGAGAGAAGTAGGAAAAGAAAGTCATTGCTGCCATGCAACCGCTAGCTGTGTGGGCTAAGGCGGCGCTCTCCGCATGTGTGCTGCTGCTGACTGCAGTCGTGTCATTAGTAGATTTGTTGACAGCCTAATGAGGCTCCTTAATGCATTCGGTCTGCGTCTTCAACCTCCGTGAGGCAGAGCGGCCCCAGACCCCATGGTTCCTGCACAGGATTCGAATACGTTGGCCGTGTGAGGAGCATATAATGTCATGCATCACGTATGCACAACATTGTATCACACCAGGTAGGCACAGTAGCCATGGCCGTGCCCATTATAATCGGCTTTGTTTTTTATTCCCTGCACATAATAGAATAGGAGGTGAAAGACGAGACACCCCAGCTCGATGCTAGTATTACACCTCACAACCTCTGCTTTCTCTTTATTATATGGATGGATGGAGACAGACAGACAGACAGACAGACAGACAGATGGATAGACGGATAGACGAACAGACGGACAGATGGATAGATAGAGCGACAGGATGGATGACAGATGCAGCACTTCAACTAAAGCTTGAGCATCCTGCATAGTGTGTGTGTGTGTGTGTGTGTGTGTGTCATCGATTGTCTGGCTTTTGTTGTGTTCAGAGTCGCTTCCTCCTTCACAGTCACCACTATGAAGACTCCTTCCTGTCTGCAGATGATCAATGCTCCCGCTGCAAACAGCGTGATAATAATTACTTTATATCCACTTTTTATTCATAATATTGCACCCTCTTTTTGGACATTTCTTTATGTATTTCTGTTTAGATTTTAATGTCATTTTTGTACACTACAAAACACAAATTATTAATGTTCATACATTCAAATTTTCACCACACTTTGAACACTCGATTGAAGTAGTTTTATATGTTCATATGTTGAATAATATATCCATCATATGCTCATAAGGCATATGATGGTCTGTTACCAAAGAGGTCTGTTAAATACTAGATGGAAAATACTCTTGTGTCTTTAACTTGGTATGTCTGTAACTAAAACAACATAAATGACACCATGCCATTTCCCTTAAGTGCAATATGATTTTCAATTGCCTTATGTGTAATCATATCTCTGTCCTCTATGTATGACAGCCATCATAATGAATGTATCCTGCACGAATCCAACAAGGTAAATTAATGGACCTAAAGTTAGATCAAAGGAAAGCTCGACACCCCCTCCCCCCTTACCCCCTCCCTCTCCCCACACACACACACACACATGCACACGCGCACACAAACACACAGCAAATGCAGATGACGTTGGGATTACAGCTCTGTTGCAAAGTGTTACAGAGGCTGCACTTCACAGATGCGGCCAGGGCGTCCTTGGAGATCCCCCCCCCCCCCCCCCCCCCCGCCGCCACCACCACTTCAACACACCCCCCCCCCACCCACCCTTCCTCCTCTCCACTGCACACCCCCCCCCATGGGCTTTTTTTGTCACGCAAAGTGAGCCAGCCAGCCACGTGTGCACTCTGACTCGCCCACCGCACGTGGGGACAACAAAGGAATGGTGCAGCATCCCGTCAATCCAGAGACACAAAGTGAATAAGAGAGAGATACAGGGAGAGTGAGAGACACTGTGTGTGTGTGAGAGACAGATAGAGAGAGAGAGACTGAGAGAGAGAGAGAGAGAGAGAGAGAGAGAGAGAGAGAGAGAGAGACCCACACAGCACGCGCTCATCCTCGGGAAAGACACTGAGGCTGCCTTCGAATCGGAGCTGACATTGGGGGGCGGAGAGGAGTGACACAGGCGAGGCGACTCCACTACCCTAACCTAAACACACACACACACACAACTACACACACACACACACACAGGCGTGCTCCAGAGGCAGAGGCAAGGTAAAGACTTCATATTCATTATTGGCCGACAGCATGTTATGTAACTCAGCTTCGCTAAGTAAGTTGTCCTGCGGTGATAAATAAGGGCTTTGTTGATGCGAGCGCGCAATACATCACTCCACACACAGCAATGCACTGCTGCAAAACATGTGTTGAGATGTGTTGCGTGCAGCCATGGCTCGTCTCCATTTCCAGGGAACACGTGTGCCTGAATGGCACACAATGTTTTCCATTAAATGTAATCTCTGTATGTACGTTTGTATCGCTGCATGCGTAAAATAGTGATATGCGTGTGGGTGCAGCTGATCCGTGGGCGCAATGCACTAATCAGTTCACACTTTCCCCTCCTATGCTATAGTCCTTCCTCTCCTTTACTCCTGATGGGACCCTCATGGGGGGGCCAGGGTCAATGTCACTGTTTTTGTGTGTGTGTGTGTGTGTGTGTGGGGAGGGGGGGGGGGGGGGTTAGCCCCACCCACCTGCCCCAGATGTGCCACCCTCTTGAAGTTTGTGTTTATTAAAAACCTCCTCCCTCCCTCCTCTGTATGGTCTCCTGTGTCTCAGCAGCACTAGCTCACACATGGGGGGACGCACGCGTCGTACCCCTGGCCCCCGGACCTAAACAACGCATTGATTCACTCCGGTCGGTTGTAAACAGATTAGGGATGATTAATATTGATCGGTGATTGAGCGTGGGGGCCCCGGCGCAGGCCATTAAATGTGTGCCGCCGCTGCCTGCCTGCCTGCCTCCCGCCGCTGGGTCATAGTGACATTTTCAATTAAAGCATCCACACAATACGCAAGGTGTTGTTGTTGTGTTGTTTTTCGTGTCATTGTTGGGGGTTGGGGACAGGAAAAAAAAAAAAAAGAGACCATGCACAGTCGCTGTTCTTTGCAGAATTAGCTCTCTTGCACTCCAGCAGCGATTAACACCGGAGGCAATGTTTTTTAGTGCGCTGTGTTTTTTTGCATTTAAATATATACATATATATACATATATATATATATATATATATATATATATAAAAAACTCATCTTCTGGAACGAAGCGATTACATAAATGGCCACAGGCAGGAGGGCACACACAACGGCGATTTTTTTGTCCCACGACGACATCGCAGATTAAAGACACGACGCCCGGCCGCCCGGCTGACATGAAAGTACTCCACAAAGTGCTGATTCCTGAGACCTGTCCCGGACCGTATAGATAATCCCTCCACAGCGCTTCATCCTGACGGTGTATAGGACAGTAGATAGTCCAATCCGGTTCCATTTTCCAGTACAGGCTTAAAGGATTAAAAAGGCCGACTTAAAAGGCCGGCATTGTGTGTGTGTGCTGCTGTTATAGCCGCATAACATGATGATGATGCGATAGCTAGTCGTAGTGATACTACCACAGACTAGTAGTAGTATGGCGACTAGTCATGTAGTACTAATAGTAGACATAGTGGTATTATTTATTATGTAAAGGCCTCACCCCAGCTTTCACCCCCAACCTGGGACCGGCACCGATTAAATGTAAGTCCACAATTTATGTAAGACCAGCTCTTCCCTTATGACAGCTGACAACAAGGGAGCCAGACAAAAGGTCTAATTTACTGCCAGGAAGAAATGTTCCCGACTCGGTTTTACAAGGCAAACCAGCGTGTCCTTATCAGTTTAAACACTCTTGGCATATCGGCGCTTTTACGTAATAGGCATGTCTACACACACACACACACAGCCCTGGACAGATTTAGTTAAACGTTGTCTGACACGGCTCCAAGAACAAGAACCGGGCCAAGAACGATTGTGTCTGTCTGACTTTTTTTGTTTTTGCATTAAAGCGCACACTTTACATGCTAATCCGTGTTTTGTCTGCCAATTGAACAGGAACAATACAATACAACAACAAAAATACCTGGCATACAGAGATGGAGAGCCCTTGATTAAGAGGATAGATTTTGGCCATGAAAATGTATTAACAGCAGATGCATTGATCACAATTTCCTACTCGGTCGCCCCCACACACGACAACAGTAGCACTTTACTTTTTTTTCGAACGCATTTATCAACAATGAACAAAAAAACCTTAATTGGAAAAGTAGCCCGGCATCGGCCAAGCTCAAAACGGACATAAACATCAACGGCGATGTCTCAATGCTAAAACCAGATCTGAAACATAAACCATCATCATCTGTCGTGTGAACAGATGGGCCGCCTGTTTTATGCATGCTGGCCGCTGCTAGGACTCAAACGAGGGGACGAGCGAAGGATGCAGAGAGAGAGAGGACATGCAAAGTCTGCGCACAGGCCATCTATGGGGTAGTGTGTGTCTGTGTGTGTGTGTGGGGCTGTTCACTTCCATCCTCGGAGGATTAACATTATTAAGCCTTGGGGAAGCTTTGAACTAGACACAGATTGGGTTGCAAGCGCAATATTTTGATGGTGGCTGCACTGAGGATACACTGCCTAGCACACTGCGTGTGTTTGTGTGTGCAGGCGTGTGTGTGTGCAGGCGTGTGTGTGTGCAGGCGTGTGTGTGTGTTACTGTGCTTAGTGAATTGCATACACGTGTGTGTGTGTGTGTGTGTGTGTGGGTGTGTGCAGGCGTGTGTGTGTGTTACTGTGCTGAGTGAATTGCATACACGTGTGTGTGTGTGTGTGTGCAGGTGTGTGTGCCTGTGCAATGCGTGTGTTTATGTGTGCACTCACACCCTGTTATATAGTTACTGCAACACATTCTGCTTGTGTATGTGTGTGTGTGCGTACGCACGTGTGTGTGTGTGCGTACGCACATGTGTGCGCATGCACACACACAAGCACCCTGTGTGTGTGTTTATGCACTTGCATGTGTGTGAGCACCCTGTTATATAGCTACTGCAGCACAGTGTGTTGTTATATGATTTGTGTGCATTGTGGCGCAAATGAGTCATCTTTGTGCTGAGAGACAGATACACAGATAGTCATACTCCAGAGAGAGAGAGGGTGATAGACTTTGACAGACAGGGAGAGAGCGAGAGACAGAGAGAGAGAGAGAGAGAGTGGAGGGCAGAGAGAGAGAGAGAGACAAAGGGCAGACAGATAGAGATAGGAGAAAAGGTGAGAAGGAAAGAGCGAGAGGAGAGACGGCGAAAGGAAAAAGAGAGATAAGAGAGGAGAGGGAGGAGAGAAAGAAACAGAGAAGGCAAGAGAGAAAAAGAGAGAAGGTGAGAGAGGGCAGAGAGAGAGATGGGAGAAAAGGTGAGAAGGAAAGAGAGAGGAGGGAGGGCAAAAGGAAAAAGAGAGAGAAGAAGAGAGAGATGGTGAGAGATAAGAGAGGAGAGAAGGAAACAGCGAAGGCAAGAGAGAAAATGAGAGAAGGCGAGAGAGAGAGAGAGAGAGAGAGAGAGAGAGAGAGAGAGAGAGAGAGAGCAGACCGAGAGAGACGAGAAAAGGTGAGAAGGAAAGAGAGGAGAGAGGGTGAAAGGAAAAAGAGCGAGAAGAAGAGAGATGGTGAGAGAGAGCGAGAGAGAGTGAGGAGAGGAGAGGTGAAGGACTGGTGGTGGGTGGGATGAGCAGGCTCTTTGGATAAGGGTGAGGATGAGAAGGAAGGGGGGGGGGCGGGGGGAGTGCAGGGAGTGTGTATGTGGGGCATTCCTTGTAGTCTAGTACCAGAGCGCAGCCAGCAGAGCAGCAGAGCAAGCAATCAGGGAAAGCTTGGAGGAACCCAGAAATAGCCAACAACAAACAACAACCACCAGCACCAGCGCCGCCAGGGTCCCCCGCAGCGCCGGCTACAGGCAGCAGTAGGACATCAGATGGGCCCACACATAACCGTTGGCAGCATGGCCTTGGGGACCCATATTGACATGGGGGGGGGATCCGATGCACACGTCCTTGAAACACACACACACACTGACACTACAGACACGAAGGTTTGAGTCATGCGTCCTTGTTTGACGAAGTGTCGAAATAAAAACGACGCCGGGCCAGAAGTATTCAAGGAGGCGGGTCTGACTAATCATAAGACGATCACACTTCTTTTTGATGGAACCGTTTCAGTAGTTAGTCTATATTTACATTTGTGTATGTATTCATTTATTCATGTATGTATTTAAGTATTTAACAGGAACGGTGCTCATTGATGACATCACTGTCAACATGCCAGAGTTATAGCCAAAGAGGCGTTTCATCATTATTGTGTAATACAAGTGACCATAACCTTAACCTTTATATTTGTTGGGTTTACCCGCTTTTTAGAGGTGCGCGGATGGCGGTTACAGCCGCGGACTCCGCGGTTAAACCGCGGATCGGGCGGATGACCTTACGAAAAATAATATTTTAATTAAATTCGGGCGGGTGGCGGTTGAACCAATCAAATGAAAAGATATATATAAGTTACATTGTTAAATATTGTTACTTACATCCGATAAAAACGAGCACACTTTTTTTCTCGCGTCAGCAGCGCCCGCGGATGGCGGGCGGGTGCGGTTTTGAAATTGGTCAAAAAACGTTGGTGCGGATGGATGGCGGACGGATGATGAGTTTTGTGATGCGGTTGTGGATACAATAATAGCCCATCCGCGCACCTCTACCGCTTTTAACTACAAATACATGTTATGATTTTATAATGAATTAATGTTATAATATGACAACAGGGCCATTATTTGACTAGCAATCCTCTTGTACTTTTGTTTAACTCAAATACTTTTGAGTGAATATTTTTGGATGTGCTGCACATTTCGAAACATTTAGTATATAGTATATAGTATACAAGTATATAAGATACATCCAGGGTTCTAAATTAACACCCGCCAACCCGCCAAATGCGGGTTAAAAATCATTTTGGCGGGTGTTAATAAAAACTTACTAGCCAGTTTGGCCGGTGATGCATGAGGCAATCATGTCAGTCAGAGCCACTCTACTGTTCTCGCTCCCTGGGCAGTACTGACTACATTTCCCATGAACACTGTCGTGATGCTACGTGATGACGTATAAGACGCCCATTGGCTGCGCACAGGCAGTGCAACCAACCAGCGCGATTAACCATTGAAACAGAAAACTTAATGAAGAAGAAGAAGAAAAAGAATGAATGAATGAAGCAGAAACCAAAAGAAAGGAGCTAAAGTAAATTAAAAAGTAACGTTAGCCTAAATGTAAACTAAATGCGGCGGTGGTTGGTTGGACAGACTGGGGGCGAGAAGAGGAAGGAGGCAGGGGATGAAATTGAAAATATAAACAATGCGTGCG
This sequence comes from Merluccius polli, assembly GCA_030340625.1. NCBI lineage: Eukaryota > Metazoa > Chordata > Actinopteri > Gadiformes > Merlucciidae > Merluccius > Merluccius polli. The sequence continues at coordinate 56,212 of JAOPHQ010005159.1, forward strand.
AAACACAAAAACGAAAGTTCAATGCCAAATGGCTGACGGGTCGTGAATGGCTTGTGTTCGATCAGGAAAATGTCGTTATGTTTTGTAAGGACTGCCGCATGTACACAAAAGAAAAAAACAAAACAAACAATTTCGTGGTGGGAACGAATCATTTTAAAGTCGAGGCTGTAAAGGACCATGAGAGTGCCCGGAGTCATCAAGAGAGCTTCAGGATTAAATCCGCCAAAACAGGTCGTATTGAAGAGAGCCTTGCTGTGCGCAAACATGGAACCAAAGGAACTGAGGATGGCTCAGATTCAGATGAACAAATGAGTTGAAGAGTGCTGAAGAAATGTGATGCGGTAGAGCTCTGAAATTATCAAAATGAAAAATAAATGTTTTTTTTGTTGTATGCATGTACTGTAGGTGTATGTACTGTATATCTTGGATTGTGTTAATAAAATCCAAAATGTAAAAAGAATTCATTCAGCGGCACTCATCTCTCTGATTTTCATTGGAAAAAAATTGGCTAGTGGAAATTCTGATTGGCTGGTAACTTTAGAAAGTTACCAGCCAAATTGGCTGGTAATCAAAAAAGTTAATTTAGAACCCTGGATACATCAAATAGAAAATTATCCCAAATAAACAACTGGTAACTTATTTTAGTATAGTATTACTTGAAAAAGTGCAATTTCAGAAAAAATTGTGTTGTGCAGCCTGCTGAAAATAAAGTTTTTAGTTTTTATTATCTGGTATATTGGAAATGTACAGTAGAGTGAGGTGAAGTAGTGCTGTAGTTTTATGTAGGTTGCTCTCATGGTCTTGGTTTAAAAAGTAATTTAAAAAGTATAAATAGTAAGTTTTGCGTCATTGTATGGAAGTTTAGATAGTAAGGTATAAGTCAAGTTTGAATTATTGTTATAGTATAAAGTATGAAGGAGTTGAGTATGGACATTTGGGTATAATAGTAATTGTCTTGTGAGGCAATTGTCATTTTGTTAAACAGCTGTTTCATTATAAACTGATTTTTAGATGTCCATGTGTATTATCTCTTGTAAAAGGTATTAATTGCAAAAATATAGATGAGCAATCAGAGCGAGGAGCTCAACATTTTGAATACGTCTATGGGGTCTAAATATTGTGGGAGTACGCGTAAAGTGACAGTTTATAGATTCGATAGTTGATAAGGAGATAAATAACTAACTGACAAATAAATAAAGACCATCAATAACTGCACATTGTGCACTAAATGAACACACTTTTTTCTTCACCAACTTCTATACTATTGTCCAAACTCAACAACCATGTTGTTGTTTACTCATGGTAAACAAGGAAAGACAAGAAGATAGACCAAGTCAAATCGTGGCGAGGCTAAACTGCAGCTGTGAAGAAACCCCAGCATCTTCGACAGGACAGGGAAATTGGGACAAGGGGTGGCGGCGGTTTGTGGGGGGGGGGGGGGGGTTGGGGAAGGGGGGGGGGGCTGCGCAATGCACCAAGTTAGGTAACATCAACGAGGATGTGAGGCCCTCACGTGTTATAGGCCCGCTTCACAAGAAGCAACGCTTTTTTTTCCCTTTTATCTTGGCTCAAAAAAGGGAAACGCGGGGGGGGGGGGGGGGGGGGGGGCAGCAGATGTTGTCCACACTTTCAAATTCATGAGTCGTACTTCTGTGTGTGTGTGTGTGTGTGTGTGTGTGTGTGTGTGTTTATATCTGAGTAGGATTGCCATTTTTAGCTTGTCCCTCCCGGAGCACCGAGCGCCGCATGGCTGAACAGAATATAATATGCGCCGCTTCCCTCCTGACTATACAGATTTGTCAGGGATTTTTATAAATAGCTCAGCCGGCAGCAGCAGCAGCGGCAGCACGTGTATGTGCCAAATACAGGAATAAGCCCAGAGCAGCCAGAGACATACCGCTTCTGACAGCCTAATGGAGAGAGACATGCAGGGGAGGGAAGGGGTGAGAAAGACAGAGAGAGGACCAGAGTGGGTGGATAAGGTTTTTAAGGTACGATTTTAGAAAGACAGGGAGTCTGGGCGCTGTAGATTCAATGCAGGGGAGGGAAAGACAGAGAAAGACAGAGAGAGACAGCGACAGAGAGACAGAGAAAGAGACAACCAGAGTGGGTGGTTAAGGTTTTTTAAGGTACGATTTTAGAAAGACGGGCTGCAGATTCAACAATGGCAGTCAAGTGCATGAAACCAAATGAAGCAGTTGGCTTTTGGGCCCTCAGTGTGGCTGTCCCCTATTCTGGTCTACAGTCCAACAAACTACATTTGTGTTTTCCTTGTTGTCCTCCAACAACAAGTTGCACCAGAATAACCACTGTTTAAGTCCGTCTTTGTGTCCCAAGTTTCAATTTTCGACAGGCTTTGAGTCACATCTAAGTTTACATGAGGATGTTTTTGGAGTGATTGTTATGTGACTGCAAGCCATTTTTCGGCATTTTTTTTTTTTACCCATTCGCTGAAGGAGTTACCCAACCAAGAGAACTGTGTTGTGCAACAGGGACAGAGACAGCAGCACAGAGCCCAGGAAAAACAGTGATTATATCTTGGTCATGTTATGTCATTAATAACTGTGCCACCTTCCCAGGGGCGTAATTATACTTCTCGCCCCGACCACCTCAGACACACGGAGATAATGAGGCGACGTGACGCGAGCATGATGAAGCTAATCCATTAATGCTGTACATTATTGCGTTGAATATTAGAGATCACAATTAACATTGCTTTGTTTAAAACTAAACACAGCATAGTAGTTTGATATACGAACTGATCATTAATGATGAATTATTAAGTGGCCTGCAACAGACACGGCCTGTGCACTCGCTACAAAATGTTCAGAATGAATTACCAAAGTACAGAAATTAACCATATTAATTATTTTATTCATCCATCTATATTCAATCCATCTGTATTCCTGTTTTATCATCATCATCATCATCATCATCATCATCATCATCATCATCCAAGTCCATACACTGGAGCAGCTTGAGGACTATGTGACTGCTAGTTCAAAATAGACGACACCCCCTCACTTATAATCATTTCATTAGAGAGATAGGCAATAAAAAAACAAGAACATAGACTGTAGCTGTTCACAGGTTGTTGCTGGGTGCCAATCCACATATTTGCCTCCTGAAACATTTGCAAACACACACACAAATGCTCATCACACAGACACAAACACAGCCACATCAGGCAGATGGCAGCGGACATGTTCATTCACGTTGGACGATCGACGCTCGCTGATTGGCCATCGTTTGGAGAAATGAAAGGAACATTTCATCCAATGTTCCTCATTAGGGCTGCAGGTCTGTTTTGTCACGCTGGCCTGGATTGCCTGCTGGGACTCAGTGATGTTTGGTCACCATTTGCAGAGAATACCACGAAAAAAGGAAATGCTGTTAAAAAAACCAAAAAAAAGAAGCAATTTTGGGCAGAAGACGTAACAGCTGTTTGGATGCAGGGGTGTTAGGCGTGTGTGTGTGTGTGGGGGGGGGGGGGGGGGGGGTCAAGGTGGTCCTACAAGGGCCTCAGAAGCAGCTTGGGTTAAGAATAATTCAATGGTGAAATTATTGTATTGCCACAGAAAGGCTTACCTATTCAAATGACGGACCCAGGTCATTGATAGGGTGCCAATAGCATGGTGGCGTTTGACTTTTATCGAGTCAAAAGGGTATTTTGGTTATTTGAGCTTGTAAGTTTAAAATGGAGTTTGCAAAGAGATAAACCACTGATCCAGCGTTATTGATTTTGCTGTAACTGGCTGAAAGGAATGTACAAAACAACATGCAATGAAATAATGAAAACGAATAAAGGTTTTTGTGCGCCACCTGCATGCCACAAGATGTTAACATGGATCATCATGGTGCGAATTGCGAGTTAATGTTAACATTGTGCGTGTAACATGGATTAACGCAGCGCGAATCAGAAGTCAACGCTAATAACATGGATTGCCACGGCTCCAGTATAGCTCAACGTTTCACATTGTTTCGCATTGGTGAGAGTATAATAAGACCAGTTGGATTTAAAATAGAAACTGTCTGCTGATGCACTTACAGATTCAGGACCATGAAGACCCGACTGGGCTGCCTGTCCCGCAAGTCTGACTCATACAGCGACTTCTCCCAGTTCCTGCCGCCTGCTGAGGGAACAGCCGCCCGGTGTCTGAAGTGAGTTATTTTTGTATATTTTGAGGTCCGTTTTAAAGAACGGAAAAACATCACCATTTGAGAATAAACTATGCAACATTTGGGTTAAACTGGAGAGAGCCTGAGTCGATCGAGGTTGCAGGCTGTGGATGCATTGCTATTATTCCATAGACATTTAGTCATTTACATTAATGAGTAAAGCAAAAACATGCAGGGAAAAGTTACAAAGTGGGGTTGTAAGCATCCCAGTGTGGTATATGCAAATCACACCCTGATTGGGCAGTTTGATTAAAGTCCAAATCCTCTCCTCTATACCACAGTGTGGTAACTAACACTGAAGTAAGCCAACTGACTTGTCATGCACAGCTTGTCACATAGCCTGGAAAGCAGAAAGTTGGTCTGGCTTCATGTATTCATTATCTTGGAAAGGAAATGGTGATGCTGGGGTGAGAGGACATGTTTATCCTCTAGTCCATCCCAGCCCTGTTTGTCATATCAGTATTTTTTTTTAGCTCGGATTAGCATGAGGAACAAAGGGACAATGACATTGGCCAATGATTGGCTTGATTATTTTGCAGCAAACTGGCTGGTTTGTCTGTTGGTATAACTGATAAATCCCCATCCATATCATCAGATATGTACGATATTTGTATTAATTTATTCACACTTCCACAATATATATTTCATGAAGACGGCTTGATAAAGACGATACTATATGATGTCCACAGCAAACAAACACACAGTTCAAACAGTACAAAACAGCTCTTTTTGAGATGTACACAAAAAGCCTCTTAACGTTTCATTTTCTACTCGTTCCAGCGCCTGTGTTGATATAAAAATAACTTGTACTTTGGGTCCACGCTAACATACATTTCTCCGTGGCTGTCTGACCTACATACTGACGCTGGTAAATATTAATGAATGGATGCAGCACTTTCCAAAACCATCTAACGCAGAATATCTATCCAACAGACTTTCAACAGACGAGGTGGTCCAGTGGTCCCAATCCTTTGACCAACTTCTCTCTCACAAACGTAAGTGGACACGTCTCAGGGTTTAAGATAACGCACGGCACAGACACTCAGGTGACCAGATTTCGGAAATGAAAAACGGCGACGTTTGTAGTTTGGCTGTCCCTTTATCAGCAAAATATCTGATGGTATTATTTCTGAAATAAGAAATGGGGACATATTGACATTTTGCCCATTATTATCATGGTAAATGTAGAGATTGGGCAGTACATGCCCAATGGTTTACTATGATGTTTTAAGCTTTGGTAAACCAGCCAAAAATTATCCAAAGAAGCTACTTGAATATGTAATCGTTATACTGTATACTGTATTGATAGCCGATTGGTTATGATCAGTCGTGTCTGCTTATGGTATAAATACAGCCTAACAGACACCAGACTAACTACCAACTGTCTCGAAATTAATAAGCAAGCTATTCACCTTTTCATATATTTTAAAAATCCTATTTTGTTTAAAACTGGGATATTTCCAGGGACAGCTCCAGCAGGGGACTGGCCACCAGAAACGGGGACTGTCCCTGGAAAACAGGGACGTCTGGTCACCCTGGCAAACACACACACACACACACACACACACAAACAAAAGCTTGCCTCTATCATGCCATTCTCTTATACAAGTACAACGAGAATCCCTGCGTGTTCAGTCTATTAAAACCGCGGTCGGCAACACTTGTTATCGTTTTATTGGGTCAAGTGCTCCTCATTGAGGACCCTTTTCTAGACGGCTGTTTGGGTTGATTATGTTCCCTGTGTAAGCCCACCGTGACAGCGGTGAACCAAAGGTAGCTTAATGGTCGCCTGTTGACCCGGTTACCTGGGAGAAGCGAGCAGTGAAACACAGCACTGTGAATGACATGCGAATGACCGTGCTGGATGACACAACTACATGGACCCCACGACCCATGTGTTTATTTTCAGTGCAGTTGTGTGCCATCCCATTACGTAAGATTGCTAAAAAGTGAGTCAAGCCCAATTTTGATCGAGCCCAGAACCAGAAATGTAACCCATGAACCTTGTGCAGTCCACTTTTTTTTATTGTGTTGCTGAACTCAACCTACATTGGAAACCTGAAGCAGCTATTTCTAGATTACAAGAAGTTGTATCGTTTAGGATGAAATAGACTAGACTCCTAGCAATGGGTCCAGCAAAAGACTATTTGAGAGGCTATATAGAGAACAGTGCTATATAATAACAATATTTGTAATGACACCCACGCGGACACTCACACTGTCATTGTGGTTTCCTGGCTGATTGAGGATGCGGTTTGAGGAAGCAGCAACCATTACAGATGATTGTTCAAGCCAATGTGGAAGTGTTTTTTTTTCTAATGGGTGTGCATGATGGTTGTTGTATGGGGGGGGGTCAGATGAAGAAAATAAAATGCTTTGTAGTCCAGAGTTTCGTCCTCTGATGGTAAGCTTGGCCCTTGTTTCACCCGTCCAATCTTGGAGTCTGTAAGGTGTCCGTCCCTATTGTTACCCACATTTGTGGATGCTCTGGTTTCAACATGGTAGCCACCCCAAAGCCACACTTTTGGCCTCTTTTCTCTTCAGAGAAAGCTATTGCTGACACACATCCGGACCAGGAATGAGCTTGTTTTTTGTCTTACAATCTGTCAGGTCCCAAGAGGAGTCACTCTTCCCACCTAACCTGCCACACGAAAGCCGCTATTCAGACTAGAGTCACTTTTGGAAAGCCCTCAGTCCTGTCCTTGGAGTTTTTCACTTTGAAGTACTCGCTCTCCCGGGGGTGGTGGGAACTTTGCACCTTTGCCGATTAATTGGTCATTCTGCAGTGTGTAACATCAGTCCCACTGTGTTTGAACTCATCATCACCCCCCCCCCCTCGGGCCCCCCTCAAACCTGCTGCTTAAACCCTGCTCTGCGTCAGTCCTGCGCTTACGTTTCGTCTGTGACAACAGGTCAACTAATGTGTGACTTCATGTGTCCTGTGAGTAGACTAAGTTACGCGCCGGTTGCCACAGCGTTAGTGGCTTTGATCAGATGTACCCTAAAGAAAAATGGCGTCAACATTATATAGGCCATGTTCCTGTCAGGTTTTGTGACACAACACAACATCCGTAAGAGACACCTCGTCCTTAGGCGAGCTATGTTGTTGTTACCAGGGGTACCAGAGGTTTGGTTCGGCTCCAAGAAAACACAACCCTCACCCCCATATCTCCCCCGCCGGCCCGCCGCAGGCAGGGAGGATTATCTGGACACACCGGCGTATCCTGTTTCAATTGACCAGGCATTAGGGAGGTGAACAAATTTGTCACACACAGGGACACACACACACACACACACCCACACACAAATAAACAAACAGTAAGGAAACATACATTATATAAGCAGTGCTATCCATGGCATGTTGTGTACCCTATTAAAGTTTATAGATGCTTTTCCTTGCCTTGCCGTTCTTTATTTGATCTGGTCCTATGACTCAGTTATATCCCAATGTATATATATAAACCAATGTTCTTGGTTTTATAAGACATTTACTGACTTCAGCTTGAGGTGGTAAACACAACATAATGTACAGCATAGCAGCTGGAGCATGGCAAATGAAAATATTTAGCAGACATGAATCACAATTGCTAATGAAACGGGTGAAAACGATACAAAGGGCGAACATGGGCGACTGGCAATTGGTAGTGAAGATAGGTAACTATTCCTGTCTCTCTCCTTTGCTGTGATTTGTGACATCATAACTCATAGCCGGCCTTAAAGAGGATATTTCACTTCAAACTACTTCCAACCCAGATGCCTACTGCCGACATATCGTTTTAAATTGTGAGAAATAATCTGTGAGGTAAATTTAGAAGGTGTAGGGTAGCATTTGATAGTTTTAAAATGATCACCTCTGCCTATTAATAAAGAGCATTTACACATTTTTACACGTTTGTTTATACTCAATAACTTCAGTGAAACTTGCAAGTGGCTGTTGTAGAAGCAGCAACCACAATAACAAAAAACCTCATTTGCAAAGTTGTCTTATGAATCAGACGAGTGTTATATACTGTTCCTGGAAAGATCAATTAAGATAGGGACACACACACACACTCCTTCCGTCCGCTCACTCACCCTCCATTGCACCTTGCAGTCAATACCGGAAAAACAAAAACCACAAGTTGTGAGTGTTTGTGGGCATGTGTGAATGCAACTGTGTGTGAGTGCATTCTGTACTTGTGTGTGTGTGTGTGTGTGTATTTGCTTATGTGCGTGCACGCCTGCATATACGTGTGTATGTGTGTGCGTGAGTAATGCTGGTACTGGTATGCATGCACTGGTAAAAAGATTGGCAAAATGAATACAAGCAAGAGGAGAAGATAAGAGTGGACTGAAAAAAATGTATATATATACAAAAAATAAAATACATTTCCAAAGTTGTCATGGAGAGTTGCGTATCTGTTACGAGGCCGATGAAGCAGCGCTTATAAAGCACAACGTTTGTCGTCGCTCCCTCGGTTTAACCGTCTGATTTGATTTGTGCCCACCGCAGACGGCCTGTCTGCCTTTAGGGCCTTCCTGAAGACAGAGTTCAGCGACGAGAACATCGAGTTCTGGATGGCTTGCGAGGACTACAAGAAAAACAAGAGCTCCACCAAGCTGGTATCCAAAGCCAACAAGATCTATAAGGAGTTCATCGACGTCCAGGCCCCCAGAGAGGTACGTCTAGATAAAGGTCATAATGATCAAATCATGTGTCCTTATGTGTGTGCTAACAAATCCAATATAATCAAACTCTAAAGTCCCTCGAAGTCCTTTTCTTCTGCCTCTCAGGTGTAGGTGTTTCAGAGGGATGGGGTTGTCAGCAACACCACCATGTCATAAACACATGCAGTGCAATAAGCCTCAAAGGTCCCATCTATTGTCTAATTCAACATGCATTCATTTCTGAAATGAAAAACATGGACTTTTGTCGTTTGGCGGTCCCAATATCAACAAAATATCCGATAAAAGAAAAGCAGAATTTACGTTTTGACTATTCTTATCACGGAAAATGTGGTAGTGGTTTACTATGATGTGTTGTAAACTTTGGTAAACCAAGCCAAAGTAGAAAACGATAGCCCATTGGTCATGATTGGTCATCAAAACATAGGGACATTTCCGGGGACAGCTCCAGTCGGGGACCAGCCACCAGAAACGCACTGTCCCCGGAAAACGGTGCCGTCTGGTCACCCTATATTCATTTGAATGTACAGCACATTGCATTACATTTTGTTGCCTGAAATGTTAATTATTAGGAATTAAATTGGATTTGATTCACGCAATTAGCATGCTAGTGAGTTGAGCCACCTCAAACCACCTTTTCAAGGTAAAAGCAAATGCTGACGCTAATTCTCCATAGGTGAACATCGACTACGGCACCAGGGAGAGGACCAGGAAGAGCCTGGAGGCCCCGTCCCCCAGCAGCCTGGATGAGGTCCAGGCCAAGGTCTACGGCCTCATGGAGAAAGACTCGTACCCACGCTTCCTTAGGTCTAAAATGTACCAGGACATTGTGAAAAGGACTCACGCGCACAACCAACGGAGGTCGGTCTGACTGAGGCCCACACACACCACCATGTACAAACCAAATGTAATACCAGTGGACCAAGTACGAATGTGCGTGTGTGAGAGTGTGTGTGTGCGTGTGTGTGTTAAACCTTGACGTTTTTTTATAGCATCTATCTGAACTTACTGTGAATTTTGGGTTGAACGGGTTGAAAGAGGGGGACAGGAAATGTCCCTGTTTTTTGTTTTTCATCCAAATGCATCCATTTTAGATTGGGTTTAAAATGTGTTGTTGGCTCCACTAATAGGAACGTAACACCAGAGATGTTGTATTGTTTTGTGATTGCGATGGTCGTATAGACGTTTCAGTCGAGAACGTCGGTTCACTTTTAGCGCACTTTCTGAAAGTTACCCAAACTGTAGACTCATAACAAGCTTATCTCGGTTTTAACTGAACGTAGCTTTGCACGCTTTTACACACAGCCTTGCTGTGGAGGTACTTGGCACTCTCTGGATCTCAATCGTCTTGAAAAAGACAATCTCGAAAGAGTGGGGTCTCGAACATGAACACTTTCTCCTAAAAGGACGAAAGCTCAGAAATAGATAACTGGAAGAGAACTACAAGAGAGGGACCATCTCCGGGAAGAGAAAGCACAATAAGTACGCAGGCTCCAGTTCGAAGAGGATAAGACAACAGACGTCTCCAACTTTTAGCGAGTATTTTGCGTCATCTGATTGGGCCTAATGATGAGACGCCGCCTTTCCCTAGTTAATTACTAGCTGAGAATACTGTTACAAAATGCCTATTCTCCTTTTCTGGATTTCCTTAGATAATTTTGAATCTCAAACATTAAAATATATTACATATAAGGCAAAGAGATTGTTTGATTAAAATGGATTGTCTCCTTATTAACTTCACTGAACTTTAACTGATATAAAACAGGCATTATAATAACACTATGTACTGATGACCTGCAAACTAAATGGTTGACTTGAGGTAGTTTACACATGTGACAAACACCAATCTTGAATGAAGCAACAGTTGTTAAAGTAAAATAAAGGGCAAAATACAAAGTATATGAATCAACAAAGGATGTGAGACCACATGGATGAACACAGTAAAAATCACTTCTACTCAAACAATAAACATGCATTCAATCAATTGATTACATTACCACATTATGTGCTTGTGTAATACACTTATAAAGCATGCGTTAATTGAACTTTGAATTTGTACCTGTAATGCTAATTAAGACATAAGTAGAATAGAGAGAAGGACCAAGAGGTAGTGTGGGGTTCCCACACATGTTCAGTGCTTCAGATTGATTTACTAATGTGTTTATGACAAAGATGAGTTGCCATTATTGACCCTATGCCAGGCTCGATTCCCTTTTTGCATTGAGAGTCTTAAGTGGAAAGAATCAGATGGATGCATTTTAAATGTTCGTGTTGTTTGTACTTTCACTTTTGATTTTCCATTGGAAAGTGTCTCCAAGAGTGGATATGACTACCAGGTATAAGTGAAGTGGAAAAGAGGAATCGATCCATGTCCAGGAAAACAGCATGATGGCCAGCATGCCGCCCCCAGCATATTTCATCATATAAATGCATGTTTTGTGCTGTGTGAACCCTACCCAGCATGAACCCTTCCCAGAACCAATCTCTCCTCGGTCCAGAGATTGTACCAATTTCCTAGAATGGAGTTGTTGTGAAATATTTATCATGAACGAATAGAAAAATAAAGGTTACTGCCCTATATGTTATCGATGTACATTTGTGTAACATGTAACATGTCTCTCCTCTCCACGTCTATTTTTCAAACTGTGACCAAAATGTGAACTAGAGAGGCAACATGAAAAGTAATTGATTTCAAAGTAAGGTCAATATTTTGTGTACTGCATGTATGGACTTCCAGCACATTTTGTGAGCCAGAACAGTACAGTTACTTTGGTAGTTTTGTCCTGTTATTCATGAATAAACATTTTTTCCATTTGATTTTTGTGATTAAAAAAAAAACGGTCTGTATATTGACTGTGTATTATTCCCTGGCATAATCGTGACATGCATATGATAACAGACAGACAGACAGACAGACAGATAGATACAGCAGTGAAATCTAGTGCGTATTCGGTTGCAGGACCTCTTCACTGTAACACTAGTCTCACAGATCAAAGCATCTAAAGTCTGGTGGCAGATGACCTCAAATCTGGGTGAAAGGGGCGTTTCACTTTGTTTACCTTTATTTGTAGGGTTAAGATACATATAAATAGGAATTTATTTATTTCTCCAGTCTGCAGTATAAAAACATCCCAATCAGTCGGCCAGTCGGCATAATAAACCGTGGAGGGACTGTGCTCCCTTCCAGTATCTAGGGCATCTGTGGGCTGGCATCGCCAACACTACACGTCCATTTACTTTGGGCATTGTGGCTGGCAGACACACCAGATGCCTATCTGGGCCAACAGATAACAAGTCACTGATGAAGATGTCACAGAGGACAAAACAAACAGGATGCTCTGTACTGGCAATCAGTGAGCTGGCTGCTGCTGTATTGTGTTATGTTGTACAAGGTTGCTCGATTCTCGGCTGCATTAAAGGGTGTATAGGGCGCACCCCTCACTGCGGTTACTTCTACGTCTTTCATACTTTCATTGGTTCGATATTTCTCGTTGAAAAGACTTGAAAACTAAACTAGAAGGCAAGGCATCAGGCAAGGCAACCCGTCGAAGGGCACACAGGCTTTTAGCTGCAACACATGGTTGGGCCAAGTTGAATAGACAGGGAAAAAACAGGTGAACAAAATGGACTAATTAACACCGGCGGAGATAATTCAGGGGGAAAAAAACTACAAGGGGAGAAAGGAGGACAATACATGAAACACATCAAACTGTAACTTTTACCATCTCTCTCTTCATCACTCTCTCTCTCACACACACAGCAAAATAAACACATTTCAATGTATGATAGATAACAGATAATGATAATATGGATCTATTGTGATAAGGTTGGGGTAAATCTTCCTGAAATTGCTGCCATCGCCAATGACTAACAAACCCAACATGTTTCAATCTAGCTGTGACGTAGAGCAGCAGGATTCATATGTATGACCAATTCGACTGCCCCATGATTCTGCTGACCCAAGCAACAGGGTGGCTCTGTGACTGGGTTATTTGTATCGTCCAAACATAACAGAACAAAGTGACTATTTGCATATTCGGTCAGACTATTTGTAGCCATGAGCAATACGAATAACAACAATGTTATGTTATTGCAATGAGGAAAAGCCATTGTCATGGTCAAATTGTGCATGCATGGAAAGTATTTGTGAAACAGCATTGTCTGTGTGTGTGTCTCTCTCACTCCCCATCTCTCCCTCCCACTCCTCTGTCTCCTCTTCTCATCATCCATGGTAAACAGGATGCCATCGCCATCTCTGCCACACACACACACACACACACACACACACACACACACACACAGGTAAGCAGGAGAGGAACAACATCAGTTAGCTGTTGACATCCCGGACATCCCTGTTTGTTGTGATCTCAAAGGCTGCGGAGGGGACACGTGTCCGCGCGTGATGCCCCACAGAGTCGAATATCAGATCCGCTGTTATCGAGTCTGGCCCTTTCGCAATACCTTCCGCTCGGACGCACACGATAAACAAAAGCCATTCAGATCGCCGGTTAATCAGTGACACACACACCTTGAGCCGGGCCCGGGGATGAGGTAGCAGCTGTTAATAAAGCGCGTTACAGCGAATCTAATCGCCGCCGTTAATTGCGACGCTCCGTTCACAACTGTTTTGGGGAGTGAGATGAGGAATTGCATAAGCAAATACACCGTGATATGTGGTGTATTTTTTGTCATGATCTATGTTATAGGTGAAATCCGTATCCCTAACCCTATATACATATAAATAAAACAATAAAAAATAATAATAATGAAAAAATATATATATATGAAGAGTTTAGATGCAAAAGCCTCTAAATCCGTTTGACCACTTTTCTTATAAATGACCATTTTTTATCAGGCTTCTATGTTCAAGTTCAGTCATTTTATTTTAATGAAAATGATAAGGTTATTAGTTAATGAATAAAACATTTTTTTTTCAAAAATGTCACTTTAGTCTTTTTATGTGTTTTTACCAAATACATTTTTTTTTTGCGTCAAAAACAGCTAAATCCACCGGTACTTTTTTGGCAAAAACCTCTAAATCCACATATTTGGACAAGACATATTCAAAAGTAGTAAAATCACTTATATATATTATATATTTATATTATTATTATATTATATGTAAATGATGGAATAACAATAAATTATATAAAAAAATAAAACATAAAAAAAAAAGTTAAAAGTGGTCAAGTAAGTTAATTTCTTATGTTTGGGCATCAGATTCAACTATAAAAAAGCTCATTACATTAATTAAAAAAGCTTATTACGTTCAAAAACATTTGGCATATAATCAAGTAGGCCTATGTATATAAGAGAAAAGACGTAAATCTGATTTTTTTTTTAAAGAGACCTCAACGAACTGACAATACTCCCCATGCTTGAAAGGAGAGGTGCAAACACACACCAAATGTGAGGTGCTGGCAACTGAGAGAGAAGATCAGTAAAAGGAGAGAGGTGCCGCACACTCCGAGTTGAGAACAACGTCGGCAGTTTATTACGGTGATAATGTTTCGGCCGTCTGGCCTTCCTCAGATCGCGCATCTATGCATCCGCATAGATCGCGCATCTATGCATCCGCATAGATCGCGCATCTATGCGATCTGAGGAAGGATATATCTATAATCTATAATAAAGATAAAGCATATAAATAAATAATAAAGAATAATATAATAAAGAGTCTATCTATATGATCTATAATCTATCTTAGAAGCGATCTAAGCCGGCTCCTCAGCGCGCCGCCATGTTAACTGGGTGAAGTCACATGATTCCGTGTTGCGTTGTGATTGGTTCTCGGAACGTAGCGGCTTTTGCTGCCAAAGGGAAGTGGCGTTTAGAGGTTTATGCCTACAAATCGAGATTTCAGACCAGAAAAAGAGTGGTATTTTGCGGGTTTTGACGCGAAATGATTTGATTGCCATATACTACATGCGGAGAGCAGTCACTCAATATATTATCTCATTTTTGACGGAGGTGGCGTTTAGAGGCTTTTGCATCTGAACTCTTCATATATATACACAGTATATATATATATATATATATATATATATTTCAGTCAGGTTTTAGGGCTTACCATAGCAGAGTCTGCCTTGCTGAAAGTGTCCAATGACCTGCTCCTCTCTATCGACTCCGGTGACTGTACCAGTGTTTCCCCTATATGCATTCTGCGGCGGCGCGCCGCCACTGATGGATTTTCAGCGCCGCCGCAAAAAAAAAAAAATTACAAAGTTTCTCTGATTGGTGCAACTTTCTACGTTGCTATGGTGTTGCGATGCGGTTCTTTCCGCTGATTGGATTATCCCCCACGGTGTCAAAACTCTTGGAGGTAACTTCCGTCGCTCTAGCTGTCAACTTTTAATTCTGAGGTAATTTGATTGAAGAGGATCCTCATTCAGCGTCCATCGAGGAACTATTAAAAGGTACGTGATCTACTTTTAAAAATGGATGTGTCCGACTGTCCTATACTTTCTTCAATGTCTATCCTATCCATAATCAATGCAACGTAACTCCAGCACTAACCTAGATTTGCCTCGCAGTCGTCCCGAGGATACGCTCTGGTCGTAACATGCGTGTTTAGAAGCACGCTGCGCAACATTGAAAAGGGTACGTCTGAAACATTGTCGCGCAGCGTTCCGAACATTGTGTAATCAAATACACCGGTATGCCGGTATATTAAAAATTCATATCATAATGAAAATACACACCGGTATTCGGTGTGAACCGGTATACTGCCCAGCACTAATTTCAGATGAGTCTAGTAAACTGGTTGGTTAAAAGAAAGACGGATGCTGACCATGAAAGAGCTGAGGTTGGTGAAATATATTAGGCAAAGTTACCTTTTCAGTTAATGAAATATGTTTCTTTTATATTTTAAAACGAGCAGAGAATGAATTAAGCAAATGTTTATATTATGCCCAACTAAGTGCTGGAGTATGTTGCAGAAACAAAGACCAGTAGTGCAGGTGAGAGAGGAAAGAGACAAGGGAGAGAATGCAAGAGAGCAGCAAAGGAGAGAGGCTTCAGTTGTAGGTCATGAGCCAGAGGAGATGCAAGATGACCAAGGAGAGGGACGAGAAACAGGATCTAGAGGACGACACAGGCAATCTGGGTGGGACCCTAACTGGGTTGATGTCATCAGATTTAAGCCTTGGTTGTATCATGTACAAGGCCATGGTGATTATTAAACCTGACATATCATTTGAATGACTCACCAAAGAATGACTATTTATTTTGGAGAAAAAAATACAATGAATATTTTGTTGCCTGTAGGAATGTTCTGCCGTTTATGCCGGCAGCACAAGAAGGCACCCAAAAGAGGTGTGGCAAAGCGGCCATTTATGGAGATCGGGTGCCAGCTGTACCGGGTTGACTACCTGGATAAACATCTCAACACTCAACACCACCAGGAGAGTGTAATATCTCACTCCACACTCATACAAGGTAAGATCTTGTGTAAATGGACTTTTGACATAACAAAGTTAACAACAAATTGGCCTGAAGTGAAATGTAAGTGCTAATGTTTTGTCATATCAAACTTTCCACAGGAAAAAACTCTGTTCTGGTTGCCTTTGAACCTGTCGTGGTACTTGAGCATGAGGCTGTGCTACGTGGCTTTAAGTGCCTGTATCACCTCATCAAAAGAGAGCAGGCACATCATACAAATTACCCTCTTCTGCTGGAGCTTGCAGAGTTACTGGGATGTAATTATTTCCAAAAGCTGAGGGTAAAACATACATTTTGCCCTAATTTTCTTGTAATTTAACACACTACAAACGTTTTGTAATATTCCATTTGAATTCTTTCAGATTGGAAACACCAACTACACTTCACACCGAATTATAGATGAGATGTTGGAGATAATCGGTACTGTCGTGGAGGAACCAATACTGTCCGATATCCGTGGCTCTCTCGCCATAGGATTGGAAATTGACGAGAGCACAGATGTTTCTGTCGACAGCTTGATCTCCATGTGAGGCAAGTATGATTTAAAAAAGGGAAAACGTTATATTATTAGTGAAATGTTATGCAAGGCTACAATTTTATGTTTGCATTATTAAGATTTTATCTCTTATCACTTCATCAGATACACAGACATAGAGGGGCAAGTTTACAGCCAGTTCCTGGACCTGGTCACTGTCCCAGATGGCAAAGCCGCCACCATAGTTGCAGCCGTCCAGGAGGTGCTTACAAAAAAAGGGATTCCCACCTCATAATTATATGGGTTGGGAACAGATGGAGCTGCGGTTATGACTGGTATGCACAGAATTGTAAAGATTGGTTTAATTTGATTTAAAATATGTTATGATGTATAGCTAATGGTAGTGTTTTTGGCCTTGTGCAGGGAGATTGAATGGAGTTGCCAAGCAACTTCAGGATGCCTACCCCTGGCTTATGTCCATTGCCTGTGCTGCCCATCGTCTTGCCCCGTCATGCCAGGATGCAACAAAATCTGTCCCCTACGTGGGCACATTTAGGGACCACCTGCAGCAGCTCCACATTTATTTCAGGAAGAGCGCCAACAGGACAGCTTCTCTGAAGATGGCAGAGCAGACCTTGGGAATTGATCATTTGAAAGTCAAGGTAAGTCATATTAAAAGAGAAACAAAAAATAACTCATCAAATGAAGGTTGGATAAATGTGGATAAGAGCCCCTGCTAAATGAAATTGTAGTAAGCAAAATGTATGACTTGGGCCTTAACCTTTTACTTTTATCTTTATGCTTATAACTGCTGTATAGGAGGTGAAGGACACACGCTGGCTGTCACAAGACTTGGCAATCAAAAGTATTCAGCGCAACCTACCAGCAGTCCTGGCGGCCTTGGCTAACGAGTCAGACATAAACCGATGCCCAATAGCAAAGGGGCTCTATTCCTTTCTGGCCACATACAAGTTTGTGGCAGCACACCTGCAAGCAGATGTGCTGCCACACCTAACGTGCCTGTCCAAACTCTTCCAGAAGGAAAAAGTGAATTTCCTGGCAGTCAAATACCAGGTAAGAACTTATTGCAACAGAACATGTTAGTAGCTCTTATTATCTGAAGATTTTACCACATGTATGTAACCCTCATCTGTTTATCCTGTCACAGTGGCTGCTCTAAGGAGGGTCAAAGATGCTGGAGACAATCAGCCTCCCAGTTCATTCCTGTCCCGACTGAACCAAGACCTGGATGATCCAGCAGGACTGTCTGCCTTTGGAATAGTTGATGAGGAGGAGAGGGGCCGAAGAGGGAGGGACCACCAAGAAACGTCCTGCAGACAGCAACTCTGGTCCAGATTTAGGAGCCAGGTAAGTGTTTGAATGTCTGCATTGAATCTAAACCATGATCGACTGTGTCTTTAATACAAACTAATGATTACTTTTGTCTGCCATCTTCAGGTAATGGAACCATATATAGAGGCCCTAATAGATAGCTTGGAACGGCGATTCTACAACCTGAACTTATTGGGAGCCTTCGAAGTTTTTGGACCACAGGCAGCCATTGGAGATGATGCTGAAAATCTCTCGAACCTAAGAGCTCTCGCTGAGAAGTTCCAACCAGGCAACCAGGTGCTGCAGGAATGGGCTTCATATAAGCAGGACATAGTGTGTGGAGCTTTCCTGGTATGTACAAAACTTAGTGACCTTTCAGACAGGTCTTTAAAGTTATGAAGCTTGATCCATGTTTATGTTATTTTCTTCCAGGACATGGACCAGCAGCAGTGCATGCAGAGGCTGGTGTCACACATTGATCAGTGAGGACAGCTATACCCAGTCAGCTGGCAGCGATTGCTCTGGTGATACCTGTGTCAACGGTGAACTGTGAGAGGGACTTCAGCACTATGAAGAGGGTAATTTCAATCAGATTCATTGTTATTTCTTTCATTAAGAAATTGTTATATTTCTATACCTACAACACCAGTCTCAGTTAATGATATTTGCATACATGTTTTGATTCTGAAGTGATCAGAATGTGGGTTGGACTTCTTTTACTTATAAGTAAAGGACATTCTCTGGTTTGATTGGGAGTCTGTGTAATAGAGCTTAATGCCAAGTAATTTTCCAGAAAAGCACTGTTGACAGTAATGACCATTCTCACATTTTCCGAAATGTATTATTGGTATCTGCTTTATTTGTAGGTCAAGACGGATCTGCAGAATAAGCTGCAAGGGGACCATTTGGCGACTTGTCTTCATATCAGTATCAATGGCCCCCCCATATCACAACTGAACTATCAGCGAGCCTTGGAGCTGTTTTTCAAAAAGCCCAGAAAAATCAAATGCTCAGCATCTGAATGTACCCTGTGCCAGTAGATCTATGTAGTTCATTTGAATACTAAATAAATTAGATTCAACAAATACGTTTCTGCATTGTGCCACTTCATTTGTTTTTTAAGGCTTATGATAAATATCAAAGAAAATTAAATCTCACCAGTAGTCACCATTTAAAGGGTTATTTTTCAAAATGTTCTTTCCCCCTAGTGTTGCTAGGTTACCGACTCACAGCACCGCTGCTACAAAAAAATCTAGGGTTAACACTGCTGTACCATCCTGATTCTCCTAGACCTCCTGCGCAGCTTTCGATACAGTGGACCACAACATTTTAATTGACTGTCTCCAGTACGGGGTTGGTGTCGGTGGCACTGCCTTGACCTGGTTCACATCCTACCTCAGTAATAGAAGTTTCTCTGTCAATATAGGCCATTTTTCTTCTCCCCCAGCTAGTCTCTCCTGTGGGGTTCCACAGGGTTCCATCCTAGGTCCCATTCTGTTCTCTATTTACATGCTTCCTCTACATTCCCTTCCATTGCTATGCAGATGAGACACAGCTTTATCTCCCCCTGAAACCAAACGACCGGTGCAATCTAAACAGTCTCATGGACTGCCTTGAGGACATTAAGTGTTGGATGGCACAAAACTTCCTGCAGCTGAATGAAAGCAAGTCTGAAGTTGTCCTATTTGGCTCTCCTGACCCCATCAAAGTGATTACCAACAGCCTAAGCAACCTGTCCACCCTTGATGAACCCTATGTCAAAAACCTTGGTGTGATATTTGACCCCGCCTTTAAGTTTGACAAGCAGGTCATTGCAGTAGTAAAATCTAGTTTCTTCCAGCTTCATACTATTGCTTAAAGCCTTTTCTCTCGTTCAATGATCTGGAGAAGGTCATCCATGCCTTCATTTCCTCCCACTTAGACTACTGCAATTCCCTGTATACTGGTATTAGTCAATCATCTCTGTCCCGCCTGCAACTGGTCCAGAACGCCGCTGCCAGGCTCCTGACGGGTACCCGGAAGAGAGACCCTATTAGCCCTATTCTGGCCTCTCTCCACTGGCTTCCAGTGGGTTCCAGAATCGATTTCAAGGTTCTCCTGTTTGTATTTAAAGCCCTGAATGGGCAGGCTCCCTCCTATATCAGAGACCTCTTAAACCCTTATTCCACCTCCAGGTCCCTCAGGTCGGCTGAATTGGGGCTCCTGGCTGTCCTGTGATCTAAACTAAAGCTTAGGGGTGATCGAGCCTTTGCTGTTGCAGCCTCTAGATTGTGGAATAGCATCCCCCTCTCTAAATCCAGGCTCAAAGCGTACTTTTATTATTTAGCATTTGGTTCCTCCTGATGTGATTTGATTTGTTCTATTGATTCTTATGTGTGTGTTTTTTGTGTTTGTTTTTAGTCTTTTGTTTTTTATTGTGATTTTACTTGCCTGCCCTGTACAGCACTTTGGTCAATGTGAGTTGTTTTAAAATGTGCTTTAGAAATAAATTGTACTTACTTAATTACTTAGTTCTAAAAAATGTTTACCCTTATTTATACAGGTAAGACTCATTGAGGAGAAGCGACTCTTTTCCAAGAGAGACCCCGTCTGATTATTTGTGTTTCTAGCTGTTCACAAGGTGAGCACACACACAGTTTATATTTCATGTACTTCTGTTTACTTTCCTCGCCTCCTTCCCCGATGAAGGCCAACCCTTGAGTCACACCAGAACATATTTACCGTATGTCATCTAATATCCCCCATAACACGTTATTGGCGATTTCGGTCACTGGTGGCGACGTCAGTAGGCCTACAATTTGTTTTAAGCCACCAGCTCTTCCCTTCGCCATTAGACAAGCATCATTTCTTGTACATGCGCGTATCATTTTCAGATTTGCCGGGAATGGTGTGCACACACGCACACACACACACACACACACACACACACACACACACACACACACAGTCACACTCACAAACAATACCATCCCTTTGGACAGCAGCCAATAAAAGAGTGCATGCATGACTAAAATATATATATATACAAGTAATGAATATACATATAAATATACATACATATCCTAAACATATACATATATATGCTAAAATAACAAATTTGCTAGTGCAACACAACAAGTTCACATCTTTACAGATGATAGACGGAGAGAGGAAGCCCCAACCTTTCCATTTGAATGCTTGGACTCATTCACTCAGCCGTGCTTTTTGAGCGAGGCCATTTCCTCTGCTGCCGGTGAGTCACGGTTTAGACAACCTTCAGAAATAAACCAACAGATCAGGGGAACTTACTGACAGGAAGTACTTAAGACACTTTTTGTTTCTATGGCACTGACCCTGCACTGAGTTTTTAGGTGTTGTGTTTGCTTTTGTTCCTGTACTTTCCCTTTTCTCTTCCCGGACACATCCACATGGCCATGTAAATAATGACCACTAGAACACACACATCAGCTTACTGTATGTATACAGACGCACACACATATTACAATTCACAGCTTCCAAGTACCTGTATCCGTTGCTAATATATTAGATAATATTGTTGTTAATTAAAAATAAATTAAAATAAATACCTTGAGGCGGACCTAATCCACACACACACTGACATAAATGATATACATACAGTATGTATAACTGCTATTGTAAAGAATTCATATGTAAATCCATATGCACATGCTAAAAGTGCAGGACAAATACAAAAGTGTGTAGTTCAGAAACTGGGTTAATGTAAAAGTATCCAATATTTGTACCTAATACAGAAACAATGAGTTAAAACATTTGAATTATCATCTCTTGTCATGTTGTGGTAACCTTTGGTTGGTTACAGTACCTACTGAGATGTCATTATTATTAATAGAACTGCTTTACCCACCAAACCCACATTTTACTAATATAACCGTTGTTATCGCTGGTAAAACAGTGGCATATCCACATAACTTCTCTCTCTATACTTATTTTGATGTGAAGCAACCTGAGATATAACTTTAGTAACAAGAATAGTGAATATTGTGAACAGCACATAGTCCATAGACCTTTTTCACATAGCGGCCATATTAGTTAGTTGGGTGGGGAACCACAACAACTCAATGCATCATCTTTAGTTTCCCAGGTTTCCCCAAATGTTCTAGAAAGTTTCCCCACTCAACTAACCAAAATGCTGCATCGGTGAATAAGGTCAATAGATAAAAGTTTAGGCTCATCTTCTATTGGATCTGTACGAAGACACTTCATCTTCTACTGGATCTGTATGAAGACACTTCATCTTCTATTGGATCTGTATGAAGACACACTTTATCTTCTACTGGATGTCTTTGAAGACACTTCATCTTCTATTGGATCTGTATGAAGACACTTCATCTTCTATTTGATCTGTATGAAGACACTTCATCTTCTACTAGATCTGTATGAAGACACTATCTTCTATTGGATCTGTATGAAAACACACTTCATCTTCTATTGGATCTGTATGAAGACACTTCATCGTATATTGGATCTGTATGAAGACACTTCCTCTTCTGTTAGAATATGAAGACACTTTTGGCTATCTTGTACTGCATCGGGGCTTCAGCAGGGCTTTGCTCAAGCTGTTTAGAGCATCTGCCCATCCTCTCCCTCACCCAGATCTGTTTCCATCTGGTAAGAAAAAGAGAAAAATCTGCCATTTTCCTCCATTTTCTCTTGACCTAGATTTCATGCAAATATGGGCGGATCTTCAACTCATAAAATCCTGTTCATTATCATGCATAGCATCGAGGTAACCCTCAAAGACCTAATGTACCACCTGAAATGACTACCTTAGATCACCAGTCGGAGGTCCTATTATGCCCTACCTTGGAAATCACAGTCAACAACAAGAGCAATTTCCGAAAAGCCACGTATCTACAACTCAGTCATTATGTGGTCTTTTATATCCCTTCTGTTGACAATACCCTCAATCCCTCAAAAGCAGAAACATAACAGCCTGGACTGAATGCCCCCACACCTCCCGCCGCCCTCCACCAGTCCTTTTCACAGCTGTGGCCCGAGTGGGAAATCTCCTGCAACCCCATCCCTTCCCGTTAGTATGGGCTGGTTCTTGCCTTTTTCACAGCTGGCTACAAATGAATATCACTCTCGCTCTCTGAAAAGTGGTACTGCTGGGTTATTTTGAGTTGGTGAATAAGAGACCTTAAACTACCTCACCTGACCTTGCCTAGGCGTATTAAGGTGAGGTGATATCAGGTAATGCTGGGGAATTGAAAAGAAAAGCAAAAGAGGAGATGAGAGGACAGGGGTACGGCGAGGTGAAGTTAGGGAAGCGTAGCCTGCGACAAATGTGCAGAAAAGTTGGAAATGACATCAATGGTCCAATTTCGGATGGTTTGCCGTCGGACCAACAGAGTTGATTTTGCAACACGGGTATGAAGCAGTACTAGAGAATAGCCTTGTGTGATGGATAACATGAGGTCCATGGAGGTGACTCTCTGCATAACCTGGACCTACTGAGGTCAAACCAGACCTGGGGAGGCTAGGATGATGTCATGAACTGGCCAGGGTCCTGAAGCCTTCAAGGTGAACATTAAAACACCGTTAAAACATTTGTATTATTATGTCTTTACAAACTGTCTGGCTTCCTCTTAATAAGTAATTTAACATGAACTCAACACAAGTAACACAAGTATGATTTATCTTGCAGGAAATTGATGCATGTTGGTTTATTGTGTACACTGCATAGACAATATGGGAGTAAAAGGAGCCTATCCAACCAGCCAATGACATGAAGCCGATCGTAGCCAATCGTAGAGCCACTCTTGGTCAGACAGGAAGCAGTTTGTGAGGAAAGCCTGAAGGGCAGGAGAAGAGTTGGGTGCTGATTAGATCTATGGAAGAAGAAGAAGGCATGATTGTACCACTCAAGGCCGCCGGTTCACCAACGCGCCTCATTTCTTTGTGGTGTCCCATCGCCATCGTATGTCCGCAAGGGACGCCTGCCTGCTCAAACACTCGACTCTGAGAGAAGATTTGTTACGCCAACACTACATATTGTGATATTTCTAAGAAACCACTTCAGAAGTCGGCCTATCTTGCCTCCCCATCGCATCGGAGACTCCTGACACCCAACCGCGAATGTTGCTTCCCGAGTGTCATCTGACCGGAACACAGCCCTGTGGAAAATATGCCCTTCAGTATGAACTGATAGTTCCTTATTCACAAGCCACAATTAGACGGAAAAACTATGTTTATGGGGAATAAGTATTGTGTTATTTCGAAATGTTGAAAAGTAACAATAATAGTAATAATAATAATATTTTCTGATTTTTTAAATTAAAAAAATAACAAAAATAAGTTGAATCATACACGAGTATCTCACGTTTCCCATGGTCTGCCAAACCATAGTTTTTATTGTTTTATCCTTGTACAGCATCAGTACATCCTCATGTTCAATTTTGTGCAGATCCGATCGTCTGTTGCCAACACTCAGAGCTGAAGTGGGATAATGGCAGAAATGTCTGCACTCTCACACGCTCACGTTTTCTTACACACTCTATTGTTGGCACTATAAACTCGTACACTTTAGAAAGAACGGATGTTGCTAATAGCTGCCAGAGAGTTGCTCACGTTGTTGATGTCGGAAGTGCGACCCCATGTCCCCATCTTTCATTTACAAGGAAGAGCAATAATGGGATTAGCTGGAGGGCGTCTCTAAGCAGGAAAAAAAAAAGAAGTGAATGGTGTTTGTATGTAGCAGCTACTATCCATCATTGAATTCATCAATGTGCCACCAGGCATGGCTTTGAAATATGACACGTACAATTGCAATTGCCATTGCATGGCACGTACAGATTTTGTTTTACTATAATAATAATAATTTTCACTTCTCGCTTTCTTGAAAAAGCGCTAATATGCATATGGGTACATAACAGAACAAATATACAGTCTATGTCCATACTCTCAACACAAACGTGCTACAAACACGGAGAAAACAGGTTGGCCTTAAAAAGCACACTTGTTATAATTAAGCATGGTGCCTTTCACCCTTCAGCGAATCACGGCTTGGGATAAAGGCTGCTCTATCAGGGCTCAAGAAAAACTTCAGCAAGTAATTGTGTTTCCCCACATGAGAGACGGATTATCATTACACAACATTTACAGTACACTGACGTAATCGTTCTCGGTGTATGTATGTGTGCATGTGTGTTTTTTGTGAGTGTGTGTGTGTGTGTGTGTCCATAACAGCATTTCGGAGGAGAGTGGCTTCATTAACATTTAATAAACACCCACAACGCTGTTGTGTTTCCACTGGCACGTGAGCATCATTCACAAAAGCGGGCGCTGCCCTACAGCAACGCCCACCGAAGAAAACGTGTTGGCCAAAATTCAAGGACACTCGAAGTGAATACAAAATATCAGAGTCCAGTGATTCTCTAGCCTTGTCCACAATTCCCCTGTTTTATCCTCTCTCTCTCTCTCACTCTCACTCTCTGTCCCTCTATCTCCGCCCCCCCCCCCATCCCTCTTATCTCCGTCTCACGGCTCTGCCTCTCGCTCTCTCTCCCTGCCAACGCTGCAATTGGCTGTGTCAGGAGGATGACGCGCCCGCCAGGCAGCAGCAGCGGCTATATAAAGCCGTGCGCTGCCTCGGCGCAGGCACACTGCTGCTCTGGCTACACCAAGCGCTCGCTCGCCCGACCTGGAAATACTTTCTGTGCACCTTAACCTCCGCCCGACGGACCAGCTGGATTCGCCCGCCGCTGACATGTGCAAAGGACTAGCATCGCTGCCAAACTCCTGCCTGGAAAGGTACATGAGATGATGGATGGATGGCTGTGTTTAAGTGAGGAAGGATTTCAGCATGGTGGTTTATCAAATGCTTTTACTTTGATTACTTTGCGAGATTTTCAAGAGCAAATGGATGTTTGTGTTTTTTCCTTGACTTAGTGCTTATTTTATACATTTTGGCTGATGCATCCTAAATCTAACCTGTGTTGTTGCAAAGGACTGTCAGGTCATAAGTAGAAAATGTAAATCTGCAATGCATGCATATTCAAACATTTGCCTAACATGTTTCTTTTCCTTGTGTTTCTCTCCAGGGCCAAGGGACTGAAAGCAAGGCTGGGGAGCATTTTGCAAAAACCCGATTGGAAACTGACTTGCTGCAAAATAGGGAAAAACCGGTAAGCCTCAATAGAAATAAGTACTAGGATTTTCATTTGTTACACTGGATCATGTCCTGTAAACGAAACGAAAATGTCCTGTTGCACATAATAATAACGCTTTGTATTGTTTCCTCCCATCAGACCCACCCCAGAGGAATGCCTGAAATGGAAGCACTCATTTGAGAAGCTCCTGGCGAGCAAATGTGAGTCAAATTGAAGATCCTTGCACGCCTTTACCTTCAAATTCACAATTGTCACACACCCACACACATGCCTATATGGGCTCAAAAACTCAAATACAAGGAAACACTTGATCTGCTGACACTTAACCCTTTGCTCTCCTTCTGCCACCCTCTCTCCCTCCCTCCCTCTCATCCACAGATGGCCTGTGTGCCTTCACAGCGTTCCTCGTGTCCGAGTTCAGCGAGGAGAACATCGCCTTCTACTTCGCCTGCGAGGAATACAGGAGCACCAAGTCCGCCGCCAAGATGGCAGCCAAGGCCCAGAAGATCTACGACGAATTCATCGGCAGCGACGCACCGCGAGAAGTAAGCGTGATTTCCCACCGCATCAACTTTCCCCCCCAATTGCATATAAGCTGGATAGATTTAGAGAACGCCACAGAAAACCCTATAGGGGCTAACATGTCCTCTCCTCTTCCTTCTCGCCTCCGCAGATCAATATCGACCACGAGACCCGGGACATCACCAAATCCAACATGGAGTCCTCCTCGCCGTCGTGCTTCGACATGGCCCAGCACAGGATCTACATGCTGATGGCCAAAGACTGCTACCCGCGGTTCCTGCGCTCGCAAACCTACAGGGAGATGGCCTACCAAGACGGGGACAGCAAGAGCAGATGCCTGGTCCACCAAGAGAACGTGTGAACATTGAATCATGTCCTATAAGGAGTTTTGTTTTATCGCATTACAGAGAAAAAAACGAGGGGGTTGAGACAAAAAAAGAGAGAGGCAGGGAGTGCCGAAAACCCAGGCTGCAGAGCGCTCTGACACAAGCCATGGAGAAGATGGTGGTGGTGGTGGTGGTGGTGGTGTTACAGCAGTGGAGGCAGCGTTGGTGTGGTGGAGCACAGGCCTCGAGTCTGAGATTGAGGGGAAAGAGACTGAGAAAATACAGGGTTTGATTTGACGAGACGGGAGAAAGAGAGGATAGGGATAACATTAAGCAAAATGGTTGTTTCTGAATTCTACCTCCAGCTGGACACTCAGTCAGTCAAGTATTTTTGCTCATCATCTGACCATAGTACTGACAAGACAATCAGAAAGGATGATTGGAAAAGGATGACAGGAGAAATGGCAAAAGCCATTAAAGCAAGCACATGTGATTGCGTTTTTGCATTTGTCTTACACTGTGAGAGCAGTAGTGTGTGAATACTGTATTTATTTGTTTTACTGTCGAGTTTATTGTTATTTATTTGACTTTTCTTACAACGCAATGTGCAATATGTTTCATATGTATAGCTTGTTTCATTTTGTTTTTTTACACAATGACGAATAAAAGAATATGTATTGCCTTCCCTTCTTTGATTTTACTCCAACCGAGTCCCTTTACTTAGGAGTCTGTACTTAGGGGAACATTTAAAATGTACTACTGACACTCCTTTGATCATTATCACACATCATGCTAATTCAGTTATTTGAGTTATGGAGATATTTGGAATATAAATGTTTTTATTGCACCTGGCTGTTACATCACAGCGCAATACACACAGATAGATGGTGAGGACAATGCTGAACACACACCGGCTCATTAGGTGGGTGAGGCGGTCAGCAGAAGGTGTGACAATGAACTGTTTGTTTGGTCGCCTAGGCAACTACTCAAGCCGACAACGTATTCCTGGTGAACACGTTCCTGGAAGAAGGAAGCATTAGGAAAAAAAATGGTGTGAACGCATCAATGTGATGTCGACCACAGCCAATAAAGTTGTGTCAATGTGTTTGCTCAAGCCATTACTATTGTGCAATAAATGGCAATAAAGTATGGGATGAGGGTGGACTGCCAGGACCAGGACCAGCGCTGATACTACACATCATAGCCAGGAGCCCCACTGAACAGAAGGTGGAGAAATACACTCACACATTAATGGAAGCGGTAAATGTCCTTGTCATATCTTTTAGCATATTTTTTAATGATTCACGTGAGATGAAACTCTGCAAACTCAGTTTTGCAGAGTCACAGTTCCCCATAGTGTTATGATTATAGCGGTACCATTATTATCTCCAGTCCATCAACTTATACATAGTGTTACATCTTAATGGTATTAATGCAACAGTGATACTAATTACTAATAGATAAATCTCCTTCATTCATTGAGACAATGCTCTGCTTTTGGACCATTGTCTTCAACAAACTGGACACAACATAATACATCTTAAAGATCTGTATCTCAAAGACGTGTTTTTTTTTGTGCACTTAAAAATCTCTGGTCACCATCCTTCAGTGCTTATTGTAAATTAAATGGTTGACCAATGTTTAGGGTGGCGCTGTCTATAACTTCACCCCATCACATTTGGGGTCCCTCAAGGGTCAAGGGTCATTCCTTGTCCCCCTTCTGTTCATTAAGTCATCACTCACATGTACGTCTTGCGAATATCATCACTAGATGTAGACTGTAAAACTATCGTTATGTTGATGACGCGTAGCTGTGCATGAAAACCGTCCCAGGCTCCTCTGCTGCTATAGACTAACCTATAGAATAACCATAACATCCTGAATGCTCAAATTACCTTTTTACAACTAGACTTAATCACCTGTTTTATTTATGAATGTGTCACATGACTGAAGTAAGATACACTAATCTGAAAGCCATTTTGTGTCGTCTTGAAAGTCCTGTGCGCTAAAACTTAAGCCCCCCACGCACACACACTTTATATTGGAGTCTGTAGGACTTACTACCTTTGAAACCCCTCAAAATTGCATCTGAAATGTCCCACACATCCACCACCACAGTGAGTCCCGTGGCGAGTGAGAACATGTGACCAGACAACAACACCTCATCCCATCGCTTGCTCTACTCGTGCTCCATCTGCCTTCGTCTGGGGGCTTCGCTATAAAAACCCCTGTTAACGCACCGACGTGTTCATCATGGACCACCTTATGGCAAGCAATCAGTCCCACCAGCGAACCCCAGTCAGCACTCTGCCTGTTGTTTCAACCATGATCTGCTCATCTGAAACGCCCCAGCCGCACAGTGGCCCCCTGAGCAGCTACTTGTCTACACCTCTGTCTGTGAAATGCAAAAGATATAAAAATACTACAATAAGACACTTGCGCTGCATGGTATACCGAGCCATCAGGGGCAGTAGGTATCCCAATCATTTCATAATGAAAACGTAATTGTGATCGAAATGATTATATCATCTGTTCTCTTCCAAATGTTGAATATTGTAAACACTGTGTGCCTGGCAGACTATGTTTCACCAGCCGTCTACACAAAACCATCACTTGTGTATTCAAATGTCATTAGTGTAGAGTAGAGCCAATGTCAGGTGTGGAACAGCTGGTACACAACGCTGTTGCATATTTACATCCCATAATGTAGACTCCCTAGCCATGGCAACCCACAGGCCGATCCTTATCTGGTGAATCTGAAGAGTGCAACAATCTGTAATACTGCTTTTTGTAAGCAGCCACTACTCACATTGAGTGCAGCCCAAGCAGAAATAGCCCTACATAAATTCAAGACGATTCAAGATGTGAGGTTTTCCAATGTTTTTTTTATTTCATGCTTTATTACTGGCTTGTATGTAAGTAAGTAAAGTCGTGCTTTATTTATAAAGCATCTTCTCAAACTAAAGTTACAAAGTGCTTAACAGAAAGGACGCATTACAGCAAACATCACCATATAAACACACAACATATAAACAACATATGACAGTAGTAAATACATACAGGCGAGACAGGACACTCACCACTAATGCAACAAAATCTAGTCTGAACAACTGGGGCTTTAAAAGCTTTTTAAAAGCATCATGTGGGGGTGTGCTGAGATGTGTGTGCTGAGATACAGAGTTATAACTTAGTGTTATAACTTAACGTCAACTAACATTCAATATGAAGTTAGACAATATGCAACTGGGAAGTCTGATACCTTTATTACCCTGACAAAGATGCTTCAGGAAGCATTTCAATATATGAAAGGTGTTTGTTTTGTGGCCTGTTTGCTTATTTATATACAGATCAGACGTAAATGTGAGAAAATCTTTCTAATTGGCCTTAATAATAGAAACAACAATTAGACATCACACACACGCAGTTTTATCCCTCACAAGACGGATACAAATGTCATTCAAATATGCTGTAGATAGTATCATACAGTAACATCTGATAGACAGGTGACATCTGGTGGACAGGCGTAGCGTTACACAAAACAAGCAGCCCCATTTGATAATTGAATGTAAATTGTAACACATAGGAACTAGGCCTGTCTAATGTGGTCTATGAAGCTAAGCAGCCTTTTCCAAATCGTCAGACAACCATCTTATTTTGCGATTACTATAATCATGAATGCCATTGCCCCAACCTCTTAATCACTAGGCCTCTTTCTCAGATTTAAATAACATACCCAAAGTGAATAGAGTATATACTGTATCTCCACAAATACAGGGGCTGTAACATGTAATCCTGGTATCAAAAGAAAGATAACGCTTGTGAGATTGTTGTGGAAGTGACAGAATCAAAGTGAATGAAGCTTGAACAAAGGATAAATGAAAATAGGTTTAATTTGCGCCTGAAATTAATGTAATGTTTTAGAGCAAAGGTGTCGCTTCGTGTTGAAAAACAGCAACATATGCGATTTTAGGCAATGTAATAATGGGGGGATAAGGCTCCTCTCACGATGAAGATACATTAAACAGAAATGTATCTTCATCCTTCATGCCAAGCGCTTGTCCTCTCCTGCTTTAGTCAGGAACCTGGGCCTGATGTGGGGGACGCTTTGCAGGAACTTTCCCAAAATGTCTGTTGCAAAAGAGGGACATTAACATTATTTCTGCACATCGAGCAATTTGCAAGGAGGTGGGGCAGTCTGGCAGACGTACACAGGGGGTGGCATTGCATGCCGGAAAACCAGGGGACAGGAAGAAGAACGCGAATCAGTTGCCAGTAATGGTAAAGATGTGCAACAAAAAGAATATAAACTGTTGATGGCAGTGGACACAACTGCAATACTAAAGTGCAGAAAGCGAACGTGGGTTTTCACAGATGAACCCGAGCCTCCCTGAATGTTTCCACCTTTGTACGGCCTTGTTGGGCCACCCCTGACAAAGGTCAACCCAGTGCCCTATGGCAGGTCAAAGGTCATGGAAGTGCCATCGACGCACAGAGCAGGAGCAGCCAGGAGGACACAGCACAGGAAGGCATGGTTGTGCTTTAGGCCCTTCTGGACCAATACAACCAATACAAAGATAGGTGGAGATAGGTCTGGCTATGCGAGGCTACATTACATCATCAATATTGTTTCCAATGAGTTGGTCCACTTGAACCACTAGAGGGATGCAGTACCGTCTTGAACCGCTAGAGGGACGCAGCACACAGTTGTGATCATTTGTTCTGAATGTGCATCAATTCCGGTTGTGGACACCAGGTGGCACTAAAAGCATTTCAAAACGTGTTGCTTCTTACCTAGTTTAGCTTCCTTTCCCCATTTGATCCCAGGTTGTCATGGGATCAAATGGGTTTACACGTGAAGAAAGCACAGCATCCTGAGACATGGGGTTAAAAATAAAGCCTTTTATTTATTTTAGTTTCTGATATAGCACATGTATGGCTATGCATTATACAGTCTGTGCAATTCGTATTATTATTATGCCTGCTATTAGGCCTAAAATCACTATTATTCTTATTTTTGTATTATTATTAGGCTGTTACAACAACTACTAATACTACTACTACTGCTACATGTGTGCTGCTGTTAAATCTTGATGTCCATCTAGATGTGTTACTGCTACATGTGTGCTGCTGTTAAATCTTGATGTCCATCTAGATGTGTTACTGCTACATGTGTGCTGCTGTTACATCTCTGTGTCCATCCAGAGACGTATTCATCTGAACAGATCAGGGACGCCACTAAACTGGAAGAAGAACCGGCCCCCCCCTCCTCCGGTGCTCACTGTAACTGTAACAGCAACAGAACTCGTTTTAATCTGGATGGAGACGAGCGGCGGGGGGGAAGAGACACCGCGGCAGCGAGACCAAGCGGCTGTGGCGGCGGCGGCGAGATAAACCCCCAAGCGTGGGAAAACTTTCCGGCCCCCCCACGACAGCAAAAAAAAAAACCCTGTGTCTCTTCGGTGACCCTTCGGGGTCCAGCTCCACGGCCCGCTCATGATCCCCCCCCCCCATCCCATCCCATCACACTGAGCGCCTGTTGTTGTTGCATCATTCCCGGAGGAAGTTTTTGGTTTCTCCGAAAGTCGGCGACGTAAGGAATACAGTTTGAGCCTGCGATGAATCATGTGCTTTCAGCGGCGCGAGGGCACCTGCCTGAACCCGTGGGGGGGGGGGGGGGGGGGGGGGGGGGGGTGAGCGTCACGGGCAGATGCACTGCAGTTTGGAAAAAATAATAAGGAAAAAAATAGGAATTAGGGGCCTAATTAATCCCATGAGTGGGCCAACCTTGTTGTTTAACTATGTGTTCAAAACAAAAGTTTTGAACTTTTTGTGAAATGCTTTAGATTTGTCTACAATTAGACTCTTTGTTTGCCATTATTGTAATCCTGAACAGGCAGAGCTGTGTTGGCTGTTATTTTCCCTAAGCTCAATTTCATTTCTATTCATGAATGAATAGAATAATAGTAATATGAAGATTATTATATATTATTCTTATTCTTATGTCATTCCTCATATCTTTGATTCTACATGGAGCCTATCTTTTCGTCTCCCTGTGATAGCTATGCATGTTATTTTGCAGCTAATCTCAGACAAATCCGGTTATATTTGACCTTTCCTTGGCGACTCATTTCTTGCTTTCATTGTTTCATTAGTTCTTTGGCCTCTTTGTCTGGATAGAAAAAGTGCATTTGTCACATGTAGTGATCATCACTTGTAGATTTGTTACTTGATATTGACATAGTTTTGCAAATAGAGACCAGATGGCTCAAACCAAGACGCTGTCCATAATATTCTTTTGTACTTACGTCAACCCGTTTCCCGAATCTCATGACGTTGTTTGGACCATAGTGCGATTTATCTGGATTATTGGAAACCACAAATACAAAATTCAGAAAAGCAAAAGGTTGTTGTGGAGAGTGGGTAACTGGGATGACTGGGAAACAGCAGTTGCGTCTTGGTGAAAACCTTTTGAAGGCATACCTAGGCCAAGGGGCACGGCCAATTAGCCGCCGTCATGGACTTGACCTGTATTGAGGCTTGGCGTCCCATGTGGTTGGACCATGTGGTCAAATAAACCTGCAGAAAGCTTTGTACTTTTTCTCGGGAGGAAGTCGGCCTTACTTTGATTCTTACGAGTCAAGCTGGTCATCTCAATCTGGCATCATTTTCCACAGCGGATTAAGTACAGTGTCAAGTTTGGTTTGGCTGGTCGTTATCAGATCGGTTTCGGTGTGTCCCTGATTTGCCCGCAGACATCGCAGGAAACTAAACACAGACTGAATAGCTTGTGATTATAGCCTATCCCCCGTTGTTATAGCTTGTTATGCCGTTGATATAGATCAGGAGCCGACGTGAAAATGTGTTGACTCTCAAAACGTGTGGAAGCTGATTTACATGATTGATTGCCCCGGCTTAGATGTATCCCATGTCTGTCACTTTCCATCTGGTATTGTATATAAAGTTATTTAGGTATCTCTGTACAACATATCTTGTAAATATGAGCTATGTTGGTAAAAACAACATAACTCAAAGTGTATTCCCCTTTCAGCTGGAAAAAGTTTCAGTTGTGTGACATGAAGTGATGAAACACAAAAAATATTTGCATCAAATAAAAAAATGTATTTCACCAGTAATGCACTCACTGTTAGCATCCCAGCAGCAGCAGACTCATGAACATCCGTTTTCGATGAAGGAAGAATGCCATTTATTTCTCGAAGGCAGGAATGATAATGAATGTGTCGTTATTTGTCTTTTCATGTTGACCCCCAGTCTCCCCCAGCGGCGGTTGTGTAAGAGCCATGGGCATTATAATTCAAAAGATAAACGCACTGCGCTTTATGCCGCTACACACACACACACACACACTACACTACACACGCCCTTGCCTTGAGCCCCGGAAAAGCCTCAGCAAATAAACCTCTCCGCTGGAAAAAAAAATACATACAACAAATTCATGTCACTGTGTGGGAAAAGCAAGACTTTTTAATTTCCTCTCGGAAGTGAGACGCTGAGAAACCCAACACCTTTTTAGCCACTCTGGCTCCGCATGGCCCCCGAAGTTCAGACTTGGGAGAGATGGAAAATATTTTTGATACGGTTTGTTTGTGTGCTTTTGTTTCGTTTCACCTTATTTGCACCGGGGATTCGTTTGCTGGGAACCCAGTGAAACTGGGATTAATCTGTGGGAGGCATTCATTCGCCAGTGTATTATTGGAGACATGTACCATCGTTCATAAATCTGAATAAGGCTCACTGACAGAGTTGTGGGATTTGATGGTCATTCCTTTCATTACAGCCTATAAACCATCCTCCAGGCCTTCAAAAGAAGAGCGGGGGGGGGGGGGGAATTCAGAGTTGATTTGCCTTAAACTAGTTGCAGTCTGCATTGCATTGATTCTGTATATCTCACTCAGTCCTAGAGGAGGCGTGTTAACGCAGAGACGCTCCCCAAGCCACCTGTGTGTATCAGCGCGCGCAACGTCGTTGATCGTTAACAACGGCGGCAAGGAGAACAATGAAATCAAGCAGTAACATATCCCCTGAAATCTCTGAGAGACGGTCCAAGGAATCACAGCAACAACGGCAGAGATTTTAGTCCAGTTAATCCCAGTTTCTGGGAGCGCCGCAGGCACGGACCGCGCTCACCTTGGTGCTTAGCAATAGCGACGGACAAGAGGTCGATTGTTTTGTAGCCATTGTCCGTATTACGATTTAAGTCGCATCATCTGCAATGACTTTCGTTGTATGTGTGTTATAGTATTCACTTTTTTGTATTATTCTTATTTAGCGGCATACTTTTCTTTGTGATTGCCGTGATTAGTTTGGGCAATTTTCCAGGAGGTTTTTTAGAAAGTATTCAAACAACATCATCGCAGTCCGGACAAGAAAATCCCAACCACCGTGAAAACATTATCCGGCAGGTCAATTGACATCAACACGCACCAGCGTACATCCGCCACATCGCCGTCTTGCTTCGCTCCACACAGGAGCGAAGGACGGATGGATTCGACTGTGGGCAACATTTTTATGGCGCCGTCCGAGCTTTTAGCGGCTAATTACATGGCAAGTTGAGCGTAGCAACATATATCACCGAGGTAAACAGAGCGCCCGCCTGCCAACTGGCCTCTGTTTATTTGAGCAGCGCCGCAGCAATCAGCACCGCGGCCTAAGCACACACACACGCCCCGGGGCCCCCCCCAGCCGAGCGTGGGCTTCCTCTTGATCTTCAAACTGACGGCAAACTACCGTGTGTCATTGTGTGCCAGGTCTGGTTTTTGTCTGTGTGTTTATTGTATGTGGTGGTGGTGGGGGGGGGGGGGGGGGGGGTAGAGGTGTTGCCTCGCTATTTTGAGTGAACCCCGTCTATGGCGCAGAACTTGACCTCCATATGTGCCACAAGGTTAAGACAGTGCTTTGTGGTACCGTCGGCCATGATGGGCCGGGGGAATATACCGTCGCTGTTTGTATTTTCGAGTCGAGCCGAGCAAAGACCCATTGACTGATCTCAGGTAAATAACGGAGTGATTTTACAGCCTTTGTGGATCCGACACCTCGGCTCACGATTTCCCTTGACCGCATTTTGGCCAACACTTGTCTAACGGTTTAACGGCAGCAATCACTATAAAAAAAGTGTTAATACAGTTTTGCAGGATTTTTCTCCACAGACCTGTGTGTGTGTGTGTGTGTGTGTGTGTGTGTGTGTGTGTGTGTGCGCGCGTTTCAAAGGCTTTATTCATATAACATAAAGAGTGCTCTCAAGAAACGTGGGTATTTTTTTGTTCAACTACATAAGCAGCCTGCTTATGTAACCATCTATTGTGTGACTGTACAGGGTGCAGAGATGTGTGTGTTTTGTGAAGACATTGCCAAGTTAAGTTGATCTGGAAACTGACTCATCAAGAGCCTAACAACCGAACGCCTGTCCCTCTGCCATTGGCTCTATATTTTTAGCTTGGCAGTAAAGATGCAGTACGTTCAACCAGTGATGCAACCAAATATTTTTGGCCGCTTGTTTGGCCAGAGGGAAAACTGCAAAACTGTAATATTTCTCATGTTTCCAACTTCCTGGATTCCTGTCCCTAAATGTTGATCTCATGGGGTTTCTCGGTCTCAGAGTTTGTTTAAGTTCAATGTTCTTACTGGAGAGCAAATGATTTACATTTGAGTCATATACTGTGACTGTGAGCAACGGCCATTTTGCATTTCGCATAATCTTAACAGCAACGCCGGAATTATTTTGGTTGCGTATGCACAGTGATGTCCGTTTCAGCCTGGAGGTGCGTTCATTGCTGTCAAACCATACGTTACGAGCTGCTGGCTGTCATGCGTTACGTTCACAACGACGCCGCGCTTTTCCACGTCATTCGCAATCAATATTCCCCGAAGTTGACGAGACACAGCTGGGTCCAATAAAACATGCGTCCCACCGAGACTGGATCCATCAATGTTGTTTAGACTGCGGATACAAACAATGGAAACCCACAAGACAGAGCCCTTAACAACTTAAAAAAAATGAGTCAAATAACGCCGTTGTTGGTTACGTCTCGTTCCCTTTCATATACTTCGGTGAAGACGGCGAGGTGATGCTACCATATAAGCGACAGGTTTTGATGAGACGCCCAGAGGACTCAAGTCCTGGGGAGTGTAACCCCTGAGTGGCAAGTCAGTCGTTGCCATGGTGCGCTGTCATGGCAACGCACCGCATCTTCATCACCATCAGCTGATTCGCCGTCTGCTAATACACTACACTGTCCTATTCAGCCGGGTGTGAGGATGGGGATGTGATACCTCATTCACTGCCAGTGTGTAGTTTGGCACTATCACACCATCACAGACCATGGCTATCACAGTGGAGAGGTGAGGAGTGAAACTGTAGCAGGGTAGCATGATTAGAGGGCCATGTTGGGACAAGAGCCAGGCTGGGAATTTGGCCCGGACACCCAGGGTTACTGGGGGTACCGCTGCTCTGCTTTAATTAACGTCCCATCTGAAAGACGGACGTTGGGTGTAGGAGTTTTTTCGTTGCCTATTATAGTCAAAACACTATCAAATACTTGTTTTACTGCTTTTACAAGTCGCTCCAACACTTCCCCATGTCAGGGCGAACCTTCGTTGTTGACTTTGGTTCCCCGCGATCCAAAAAGGTCGGTGGACTCCTTCCAAATGTTAATTATAAAAACGGAGAGCTGCGAAAGCCCAGCCACTCCCCAGAGCAGTGTTTGAGTTCCTACACCGGCGATGGTTTGGTAACAACTTAAGATAAAAGTAATCCGCCAAACGTCTAAATGTTAATATAAATGATGTCGTCCAAATATGTCCCTGTATCCTTGTTCCTGTGGTATTCGGTGTGCTTATGCAGTCCAACTCCAATGTTATAAACATCGT
This sequence comes from Merluccius polli, assembly GCA_030340625.1. Lineage (NCBI taxonomy): Eukaryota > Metazoa > Chordata > Actinopteri > Gadiformes > Merlucciidae > Merluccius > Merluccius polli. The sequence goes on from JAOPHQ010005159.1 coordinate 94,167, forward strand.
TAAAAAACAATCACGCAATCATGAGCCATAAGCATTCTTGTCTCGATGGCCCAATGATTTATCTTGATGGCCAAATGATTTATCAGTCTGTGCTTCACGGTTCACCTTCTAGGTCTAATCAACAACAACAACAACATGATGTGGCATAGGAACCGCCATTAAAGTTGACATTTTGAAGTGAACATTTGGGGCATCTATTAAATATAGATATTAACTCTACAGAGTTGGACGTGCCAAAAAAAAACCCGAACCCTCGCTGTATCCTACATGTCCGCCTCGGTTCATAGCGGGAAAACATCCATCTTGGCTCAACACATAATCAGGACAATCGACAATCATGATTCTTCTTTTTTGATTGTGGCCCATTTAAAAGGAAGACCAATACCGCACCGTACCGTGTCGCCACAGCTGCCTAATATTGAATTTAAATAGTGTAAATAGTGTTTACCCAACATCTGTTCCAGAGGAAAAAAATTGTCAGGACAAAAGGTTAAATGCTAGTTTGCATGGTGGAGTCATTATCTTTTGAAATCCAAGTCAACATTTATAGCACCGTCCCCAAAGCATAAAAACCAAAACAAAGCATTCATTTTTAACATGTTATTATTACAGCAATGAGAAACGCCCTAACGTGCAGCAATTCACTCCACGTACAGGAGGCTTATTCTATTGTACGATATGGTTTGATATGCACGTATTAATGTTGGCAAACATTAGTACGTGCATTTCAAATCATGAGCAGCAGCCAGAACGCTGTAAGTAGGCCTACTTAAAAGATGAACCTAATGGCATCGCACTTTGTTGAACGGGGACTAATATGGTAGAGGGTCTTCCTCCCAACGTCCCAGACAAAGTACTGCAGTCTCCAGTCTAACCCAGGCTGGTTCTCCTCTGCGAAGTAGATACCCTCATCTGATTGGCTTAGCCATTGGCTCTCAGCCCAAAGTGGGGTGTGTATATAACTTCCATGTGTTGAAAGCACACAGTACGACAAGAAGCAGCACCACTCAGAGACACTTGGACTAGCTGAAATACGAGGTTGACTGGATTTTCACTGCTGAACTTTTGAAAGAGCGCTCAAACATGTGTAAAGGATTAGCTGCTTTGCCACAAACCTGCCTTGTGAGGTGAGTTTCTGCCATGCTAGTTCACACTTCACACGTCAGCATCAGTTGCACGTTATCGTCGCTTGCTCTTTTTTTTTCAGGATCTTATAAATAAAAGTGATTGAAAAATAAATAGATAATAAGGTTAGATAAGAGATAATATGGTTCAAAGAGAAAAAGAAGTCAAGCAATTTGTATTCCTTTGAAGTTTGAAGTTCAATTTTTATAAGAAAATGATATGACAAAACCTAGGGATTTTTTTGGCAATTCTGTTTCTTATTGAAGTGTAATTGCTGTAGTCTCAGACTAAATTAATTTGGAAAAAAATTGGTCAGAGGTGAGAAAGAAAAGTAGAAGAAAAAAAAAACACATACATAGCAAGATCACATCTCATCGTCTGAACGCATGCATGAGCCACGCGGGGCATATTCAAAAACATCCTTATAAATAATACCAATGGTTAATATCTGCATTTGGCCGCTGCTAAGGATATAATAACCTGATCAACAATAACTATTTATTAAGGTATACATGGGATCATTTAACAATTTCTCCCTGGATCGCGAGTGTAATTTGAATGTTTCATGTCTCGAAGGAAATTAGAAGAGGACAACATCATAAGTGCCAAGAGGTCATGTTTAATATCATTACTGGTCCAACCAACGTAGGAGTCAAATTCTCTGTCATATTTATTTGTCGTTCTTAAAGCCAACCAGATGTGGAAATTGCAGGACGTAGACAAAACATGTTGCAAAATATTGGACGCATCATTTATTTATGAATGTCTTTTTGTATCTGTTCCTGCAAAACATGATCCAGATGCACCCATGTCATAACAACGAAGGTCGATTTGTTCAACAAAAAAAAACCTTGTTCTCATATCCTTTATGAAATTGTGTGAGTCAGAAAATGTAAAGACAGCCTCGCGCCAGATGAATCATGATGTTGGTTTCTCCTGCGCTGCGTCTCCCAGGGCCAAGGAGATCAAGTCTAAGTTGGGTGTGTTGCTGCAGAAGCCAGACAACGCCGTTGACCTGATCATCCCCTACCCAGAGAAAACCGAGAAGAAGCCGGAGAAACTGCAAAAGTAAGTGCCCTTCGACTCTGACAAGGCAAAGCCACAGAGTGCATGGAGAGAGAGGGAGGGAGGGAGAGAGAGGGATTAGGAGGAGAGTGAATTTAATGCACATGCTTGCTGGCTAACCTGTGTACTGCCAAGGGAGACAGAGACGGTAAAACTGAAAGAAAGACACTTTCAACAGAAAGTGTGGCAATGACCTGCGGCGTACCGTTTAGCTGGATGGAAAGCCCTTTGTTGAATCCTAATCGTACGTAGCAACCAAGTGGAGAAGCCAATCGACCTTTACAGCTTCAAAGTAAAATTACAGAGAAAAGAAACATTGAAAGATAAGGTCATAGCCCAGCAGAAACAATGGTATACTCCAATGGTATATCAGTGGTGAACATAAAGTGTATGAATAAGTAGTGCTGAACGAAAATCCATGGATATTTGAGGTCTGATTTGAGCTGAGCTAACGTTACACCAGAGAACTGCATCCACTAACGGATCAAATACCGATTTCAACAACGGCAACTGCACCGCTCATTTTCTCTTTAGTTTAACTTGACACTGATGAATACTTGATTCTGATTGGTTAAGCGTGCGTCTTGTTTTTCAATAACAGGACACCTCTGCCTTTTAACAGTGCCAAATCAATGCGCTACTAATTCAACATTAACAACAACGGTCAATACAACTATCGACCAGATGTTTCCTCGCCAACATAAAAACAGTATGCTCAAAGCAACGCAGAAGAATATTTTAATTTCAGCAGATTAAGTCAATAAAACACAATAATATTTTAGATGAGTAACTATGAAACCATAGTTGGTAACTGTGGTATAAGCAGAATAAGCCACCTTTCCGGGCGATCCCGTTATTGGACAATAATGTACTTATGCAGTGGTAAGCATCAAGTACATAATTATACCAATAACCGGTTTATTCCTTACCTAAACTTTAGTCAGTTAAAGATCCTTAATGGAGGCCTACGAAGGAATATTGGTATTGACTTTGGTATTGCTTTTTCCTGTCCAGGCCGTCTGCGGAAGAAGCAGCTGAATGGCGGCAGTCCCTGGACCATGTGTTGTCCAACAACTGTAAGTCACACACACACACACACACACACACACACACACACACACACACACACACACACACACACACACACACACACACACACACACACACACACACACACACACACACACACACACACTTGCCACTGCATTTTGATTGCGACTTTCTAATCAATTGCCAGCAAGGCATCAATAAATTACAATCAAATAGGCTTCCATTAAATGTCTGATTTTGTTTGCACCGCAAATGCCGTTTGATCCCAGTTTAATTCACCAGTCTGGTTTCCACCCAGGAAAATAAAATGCATTTATTCTCCAGAGAGCATCAACAAACACTTGATGAGGTGAAAATTATATCTTAAAATGTTGCTCCAACAGAATGGAAAACTGCATTTCTGCCTCAGTCCCTCCCAGCCAACTTCAGAAAACACGGCTTCTGAATACTTCCTGACATATAGTACAATTTAGTGTCAAATCTATTTGTATTAACTAGTGATGGGCCGTTACCGCGCTGCGATAACGTGAGACTCTTATCGGCGATAAAAAAAGTATCGCTGTTAATCTATTGTCCCCCCCGTCAACAATCGCACAACTATATACCTTCGACAGCAACCCCCCCCCCCTCCCGCTCAACAATCGCGCAACTGAAACCCTCCGGTACCCGCCCCCCCCCCCCGCTCAACAATTGCGCTACTATATACCTCCGATAGCACCCCCCCCCCCCCCCCCCCCCCACTCAACAATCGCACAGACCTGTTCTCAGTCATTGTTTAGGTATTATAAGTCATTATTTAGGTAGCACACACATATTATGCACGCCTTCGACAGCATTCTAATGAGCCACTTTAATCTAGATTAACCTAGATTCATTTCAAGATTGCAGAAGAAATTAATCTATGCCCATCTCTGGTATTAAACTGTAGGAAAAACATGAACATAGAATCAAATAAAAACATCCCTTCAGTTACACTTAAGTTTTCTATGCATTTTGTTCACCCATTTATGTTGGATGATGCGTACAAACACATTTCCATGCCATGACAATCTTCATGACATTGCAGTTTCAATTGGGAAATTCAATCCAAACATCTCCATTCTTGTAGCTGGAGTCCATGGGCCCTTTGGGAGCATACACTGGTATCACATTGTACTGTACTGTACATCCTCTACATACATGGAATCGGAAAAGCAAAATCCATTTGGCACTACTTAAAGCGTCAGGGTTTGATTTATGGCATAACGTTTGGCACCTGGGCTACAGCATGTACGTCATCCTTTTCAGTTAGAGCCTGCCTCGTCTCAACCGAGTGCAGTTTAACGTGATGCATCGCTTCGAGATCCCACGGGCTCACAAACCTCTCAGCCATTTCATTTACTAAGAGTTAGTGTGCAAGGGGTCAGGTGGCAAGGCTACAGCTCTCATTTGAGTTTGAGCATGATTTTTTTTTTTTTTTTTGCTACATGAACGTGTAAACGGCAGATGAACCGAATGTTTAAAGTATCTAACTGAAACACTAATACACATTTCTCATGAGAATGCGGCGGTGCGTGTGGTTGTGTTTACTTGAAAGGTTTAATGGCTATAAAAGTGGTGTTGATTTGTCTAACAAGTTAGGCTTTGCTCAGGATGGGAACACATATGGAGATAGCGTCGCATGCATACGTGCGAAGGATGAGGCATGACAGGTAAAGTAAATATTGGCCCGTCAGAAATGCAACAGGCTACAACTGTGGGAAGCAAGTTCCCTTTCTGCCTGCGACTAACGAACCACTGAATATTGTGTTTACACCTGACAAACAGATCGTAAGACAGTGCCAGAGCGAGCGTGAGCCTACTTTAAAGTGGTATGCGTAAACCCACAAAAAAACATTTGGAAAAAAAAACATTTTTCCAGACTTGAATTGTAAACATGCAATTATATGGCATGGCTGCTGGCGAGCAAATGAAATGTCCGCATGCGGACATTGTGGGCATCGGAGTTGACGTCTGTTTCTTCAACGGGACAAAACAGGGTTCCTCTGTTCCTCTGTAACCTCGTTACTCTTAATAGAGGGACGAGAAAGGGTAGGGTATCTGATGTACAACAGCCAGTCAAAAGATTAAAGGCGAGAGGGGAAGCGAGACAGAGGGAGAGGGAGAGAGAGAGAGACGTGCGTGTGAACATGTTTGCCATTAAGGGTTTGCCATAGCAACGTTTTGAGGCCCACCTCATGGGAGCAGTCTAGATCGTTGTGTCTGCTAAATTGTAAGCCCCGATACACAACCATGTGCGGCTTTGGTTTTCAACGGGAGCTTTCACATTAACATTTTGGCCCTTTAAAGGCCTGTCCCACACTGATTCACTTGGGATTACCCACTCGGATTCTGACATTCAGCACAAATAAGAAGTATAAATATAACATTAATGTTGCACGCAATATTAGAGGGGTGGTAAGGGACGCGGTGTACCAGGATCAGAACATAACAGATTTGATTATTTCTGTAAGAGCATGCATGATAAGTATCAAGATGATGGGAGTATGCTAAAAAGGTTTTACCAAGAAATACAAATAGGCTACAGCACAACAGTAAGCCGGCCCAAACTAAAAATGGGCCCTTTAAAGAGGTAATTCAGAACAACTGTTTTGGTGACCTTCAGCGCAACTGAACATCAAGTTGTATCCCAGCAGCAACGCACTGAAAAAAACCAGACACCTTGTTCATGTCACGCTACTTAAACTGCCTCTACAGGAACACAGGGGACATTGTGAACGTCACATAAACAATTACTTCAGTAGCCAATAACATGGTTTTCATTAAACCTAAAAAAAAAAAAAACACACTTATGTCTTTTGTGTTGATGCATGTTGTTCCCTCCTCGCGTTTCTCCATCACTGAGAAGGGTTGCACTCACAGACATGTGGTGCAGCCTAGCGATGTCCCTTAAATTGGCAGTTGACGATGTTTACAGTAAAACATCGTGATGGACGATGATATCGCCGTCGGGGGGGGGGGTGGGGGGGGGGCACGAAGCGGGCCGCCTATTAACGGCATGGAACTGCACACAACTTTATTTAAAAGCAATCAAATGGAACACATGCGTCTGGATGTGCGGCTCCTTCGGCGGAGCGGTTCATGTTAATAGCGGAGTCCGGGAGGGTTCACCTTCACGGCGGACTATCGTTTTAAAAAATACTAAAGTGTTTTTTAAAGTTAGAAAGATATTAGATATTCAACCGATATTCACGCTCCGAATTACAGCGATGAGACACGGGGAACTAAAGCCGCGATCACCGGTATGAGTCCCGTGTGTCTAGCGGTGTTTACCTGCCCAGGTGTTTACCTGCCCAGGTGTATTGGTCAGCATGTCTGCAGCGATGAGTTAAATTAGGGCTTGTTCCGACCACGGATGTATTCGGTTTGCGATGCTCATGCCTTCTTATTTTTATGTTTTACTTTTTGCTTGACTAATGAAAACGTATTCGACTAAGCCTCCGTCGATCGACTAAGCTGACTATTAGGGGGCAGCCCTAGTTAACTTACAGCACTTTATATGGACCATTAGTTATATTTTCAATTTATTTACGCAGCAATCCCTGCAAAGTTTTTAGGTAATAACTGTAGAAGAGACTATAGGATTAGTGTGTGTCGGATGAGGGGGGCGTGGCATCACGATGGTGGCTCTCCATTGTGATGTCAGTCAGCCATCACGATGGACGATGGACATTGTCCATCGGCACGACCCTAGTGCAGCCATGATGGCTGTGTGCATGCATGTGATTGACAGGCAAGATGGAGTCCCAGCAGTGGTCTAAAAGATATGGGCACTAGGGTTGTGCCGATAGACGATGTCATCGTCCATCGTGATGGCTGACTGACATCACAATGGAGAGCCACCATCGTGATGCCACGCCCCCCTCGTCCGACACACTAATCCTATAGTCTCTTCTATAGTTATTACCTAAAAACTTTGCAGGGATTGCTCTGTAAATAAATTGAAAATATAACTAATGGTCCATATAAAGTGCTGTAAGTTAACTAGGGCTGCCCCCTAATAGTCGGCTTAGTCGAATACGTTTTCATTAGTCGAGCAAAAAGTAAAACTTAAAAATAAGAAGGCATGAGCATCGCAAACCGAATACATCCGTGGTCGCAACAAGCCCTGATTTAACGCTGCAGGCATACTGACCAATACACCTGGGCAAGTAAACACTGAGGCAGGTAGACACTTAGGCAGGTAGACACCGCTAGACACACGGGACTCATACCGGTGATGGCGGCTTTAGTTCCCCATGTCTGATCGCTGTAATTCGGAGCGTGAATATCGGTTGAATATCTAATATCTTTCTAACTTTAAAAAACACTTCACTATTTTTTTAAATGATAGTCGCACATCCCTAGTAACTACGCCGTGAAGGTGAACCCTCCCGGACTCCGCTATTAACATGTCAAACCATCACCAACAGCACCAAGCATCAAAGACCATTTCTTGATTTTCCATAATTGAGGTCAAATCAAAACAGTTAAACAAATTGAATTGAATGAACACTTACCTTACTATTCAGACGCTACAAGAAGTTCATACAGCATGTGCTTGTTGTGCTTGAGTGTTTGCTGTTGAAAACCCTTACAGGTGTGTGTGATCAGCTATAATGACATGGAGGGTGGGGCTATAACTGAAAGAGTTTGTGATTGGCTAATGTTAAATTCAAGTACCATACAAGGCAGGCATAAGAGGCAGGCAAACAAATAATATTGTAACCCAAATAAGGCCACTGGGTTAGATTGGCTATATTAAAGATACCAATACATGCTCCCCTGTAGAAGATGTGTACCAAATGTGGTGAAGATTGATTGCAAAAGCATAGGGCAGGTCTGTTCAATCGGCGGGCCACATCCAGACACTTCAATTTCCGTTTCATCCGCTTTGTCCTGCCCCTATGACCCAGACATGACCCTGCACGCGCTCTGCATGCGCGCACCAAGTCTGTCTCCGCTGTGGCAAAACGTTTTTCAGAGCTAAAATGTCATCCACATTGAAAAGGCCAAAATATCTATTAAGAAATGTGGAACCAAAGCCCATATGTTTATGATCTGCAACGAGGCCATCGCAGTAACAAGAGAATACAATCTGAGAAGGCACCGCATCACATATCACTCGAACTTCAATGGAAAATATCCGATGGGTTCAAGATGCTCGTTGAATCAAAGTGCAGAGCCTCTCTGTAAATGACCAACGAGGGTAGCTGTAACGGCCCGGTCCTGTTCAGAACAAGAGAGGAGTACCGGCCTCCCTCCGTGTTGCATGGACTCTGGGTAAAAGAAAGAAACCCTTCACAGATTGTGAAACGGTGAAGGACTGAACGCTAGCTGTCCTTGAAGATGTAGTGACAGATGATAAGGTGAAGAAGAAGTAGCAGTAGTATGTAATCTTTGATGGGGAGTGTTTGAGAAGAAAAATACATGAATAACATGAACAATATGTAGCGCCCCTTTGCTGTTTTTGGCAAATAATAGGGGTGGCTAACCTGAATTCTTTAAAGGGGCACTTGGCAACTTTTTCAACTTAATAAACCCGTCTGGAAATCATTTGGATGGTTAAATGGTCTGTTCCGGTGTTAATTGTGACTATCCCCGCTCCCCCCAGCGCCCCCAGGTGGAAAACCAGCCTTGCAACTTTGGGACTACCATCCCGGTAAATTGGAAATGGGAAGTATCGCAAGAAGCGAGAACGAGCGAGAACGAGCGAGAACGAGCGAGAACGAGCGAGAACGAGCGAGAACGAGCGAGAACGAGCGAGAACGAGCGAGAACGAGCGAGAACGAGCGAGAACCACAAACTGCTTTACGGCAATTCAACATAAACACACGCCCCCCTCAATAACGGTTAATCACGCCGGCTATACATGTCAATGTTCTATGATAGTGTATAATGTATTACGAAAAAGCCCGGCAACAAATGCACATGAGCAGCGGTAGAAAGGGGGAGGAGGGCGCCGCAAGTGAGTTTTTTTACGACAGTGTTGTGTAATATACGTCCCAGACCTGTAGGGGGAGCTCGTTGAGAAAACATGCGACCACAAAAGTGAAAACCAGCGAAGAAATGGCTAGAGTTGCCAAGTTCCCCTTTAAATAAAATGTTATCTCTAACTATAATTGTTTGTGTTTACTTTGTCTTTCGCTGTATGCAATAATAACTAAATATCAATATTATGATGACTCAATGACAATTACTCACCTTCCAAATAATCTGCTTTAAACTTAAATTACTATATTTCAGTCACACAATGTACGAACTGTTATATTTTACCTATTAGCTATGGCTATGCATTAAGCCTAATAAACCATGCCAATACAATGCAGATCAATTTAACCATTTACTTGGAAAAAATATAGTTACATCGGTACAACAATATCAATTAGTTTAAAAAAAATAGGTACAGTTAAAATACTTCTTAGTTTCAAAGTATAAATACTCCAAGAGTATTGGTCATTGACCACCAAACCAAATAGTACAGTTTAAATGAAACAGTATTCCAAAAACCTTTACCTTTACGTAGAAGCCACAAACACAAAGGCTACTTCGCGCCAATGCGCCGAGAAAAAAGGAAAATGTCCGCCAGCAACAACGGCCGCCGTCCTTGCCGCGAGCGCGCCGATATCCCCCCGGTCCTCGCGCGCATCGAGGCGTCCGAGATGGACACCTTGAGCAACGTCCACGACTAATAAGCTAGCTCTAGCCGAGTTCTCGAATTAAAGTAACATAACACAACTACACTACTGTGTAATGCTTCCGTAAGAGTCACTAGTCGTTCGCCTAACAACATTACCAACCGTAATGCTTTACTGAGTGTTTTACCCAAGTAAACTATAGCGGTGTCATGGAGCTCATCTCAACATGTCGTCTCACTTTTGTCGCCATTTTCGTTCCCCTTGTCTCACGTGGTCGCTACGTTCCCCACACTTCCTCGTGACACTTCACCTTACACTCGTTTCTCATTGGCTTAGAAAATAAACACAGTGCAAACTTTACATTTGAATTTCCTCTCATACAGTAGCCTATTGAAAATAAACGATTCTTAAAACATTCCCAGCATCATGAACGTAGCGATAAAGAAAACAAAATACAATTTACATCATGTAAATAACTCAATACATGAACTTAACCATGAAACTATTCAATATGCAATATCAGACATATGCATAGTTTTTAATATTTTAAGTCCTATTTATTCTATTAATGAACTTATTCTACTTATACTTCTATGTATACTATTTATTAATTCCTATGTATTAATCAATTAACTTTTAATAGTTAGGCCTACATTTCCATAGGGCTACAAATAGAAATGTATGAACTGATTTTGTATGTTAGAAAAAAAATTGTGAATAAGCAAGTCTTTATGCACAGTAGGGTACTTACTGCTGTTGTTTGTATGTAAGTGCTTAAGTGCGACAATTACTCTTCTTTTGTATGCCATTAAAGTAGGCTGTATAATAAACTACAGCTTGACCTTTCTTCAAAAATAAATACTGTAGATGAATCCTACCACTATAACTGGGCGACGGCCCGTTTGCGTGTCTGTGTGTCACCACACCTCCGATCGCCTCCAAACTTTGCCAAAACTGAAATGCCCAAAAAGAAGCGACTATCTCTCAAAATGACCCTATCGATCCCATTTTCAGGGTGCGATCGATGATGGCTTTTGAAGCCTGTCATGAACGCACATTTTTCAGGGTCAACCCATCCGAGATTGAGTGAACTCGTTTTTCGGTTTTCTGAAAACGAAAATCCCAACTGTCCAGGGAACCGTCCGTGGTTCAGAGTTATGGTTTAAACTTAAACATATCCTAACCTGCTGCTTGAAACACGGCCCTAGCATGTAGCATCAACTAAGGGACTACTCCAAATGTACTATTTTGTACATTTATCAAATAAACAAGATGGCCGCCAAGCGTTATCATGCCTGTCAGTGTCATGACGCGTAAAACTGCTCACCCAAAATTGACCGAAGGCAGGAAACTGAGAATAACAAAATGTACATAGCCTACTAAACTACAAAAAAATACTACTAAGCTGCTGAGGGTCATTTTGTACCGTGCTATATAGCTGCTTAGATGGTAGATAAAACCGTAGAGCAATAGCAAAGGGCTTATCTTTGGCAGCACAGGCATTTTAACACAATAGGTATTGTGTTCACTCAGACTGGCCTACACAATAACATTAGCTTCTGAAATGAGTGGACAATATTAGTGCTGCTGGCTTTACAGTAAACACCAGGCTTTTAGTCCATTGCAGTTATAGGCCTACGCCCATTCTTGCAAAACGTCATTCTGGATGTCCTTGTTTGGTGTTTGGACGTTGTAATCGAGTGGTTATGCGCCCGAAACAAAGGGAGATATTCTGGTTTGTACTTTTCTGCTTTTGCTGTCGTTTTTTAGTTTCAAAGGATTACTATGACGTTTGAATACCAGACGGGTGAGCAACCATGCCAGTCGATCGGTATTTATTTAAGTATTCAGCTGTGGTCAATGGTTTATTTTTTTCTAAAACTATTGCGTGGTGAGGTTGGCCATACAAATTTCCACGGAAACTGAGCTCAACAAACTATAAAATAAACTATATAAATGTTTGTAATTTAGTATGAAAGCCCCTGTAGGCCCCTTCACTTTGAATGGTTAAACCGCTGTCTGTCCATATTAGATATCTTATGTTTCTGCCCCTTTGTTCTCCATTCTCTTCACTCTCATTTTGTATCGCTCTCCTCCTGTCTGTCTTTCTGTCTCCCTCCTCCTCCTCTCGCTCCTCCTGAATTTCTGTCTCTCCTCCTCTCTCTGCATGTCTTTATGTCTCTCTCCTGTCTGTCTGTCTCTCTCTCTCTCTCCTCCTCTCTTTTCTCCTGTCTTTCTGTCTTTCTCCTACTCTCTCTCTCTCTGCCTGTCTTTCTGTCTCTCTCTGCTCCTGTCTTTCTGTCTCTCTCTGCTCCTGTCTTTCTGTCTCTCTCTGCTCCTGTCTTTCTGTCTCTCTCCTCCGTGTCTCACAGACGGTGTGCATGCCTTCCGTACCTTCCTGCAGTCTGAGTTCAGTGAGGAGAACATTGAGTTCTGGGTGGCCTGTGAGGACTTCAAGAAGACCCTGAACCCCAGCAAGATGTCCACCAAGGCCAAGAAGATCTACGAGGATTTCATCCAGGCTGAGGGACCAAGAGAGGTTAGAGAACAGAGGTCTACTATTGCAATGACAATTCAACAAAATGGAGGAAACTTTTTTTTTTCTTTTCATATTTCTGATCTGGGCACAACCCATTCATTTTGATAATCTACACAGGATGTCAGAGATAAAGGCCAGATATCAGTGTTTATTATCCATTAACATGAATTAAATGCGGATGTGCTCTGAGTTAATGAGAAAACACAAGCATACACAGACAGACACACACACACACACACACACAACCCATGCCTACATAAACACATTTTAACCACAGATTTATTGCAGTGTTACTGAGTGAACTTTGAACTGCTGACTTGCAGAACCGTTGCTGTTTAAACTTTCCTTTCCCCTCAACCCCTAATCTCTATACCCACACACACACACACAGGTGAACATTGACCACTTCACCAAGGATGTGACCCTGAGAAACCTGGTGGACCTGTCCCCAGTGACCTTCGACCTGGCCCAGAAGAGGATCTTCGCCCTGATGGAGAAGGACTCCTTTGGGCGCTTCCTGCGCTCCGAGCAGTACCAGGAGCTCCTGGTCAACTAAAGCCCGTCCGCTAGTTGGAGGCAGGGATGAATTCACTATTTAGCTTTGATTTGGTTTTGAAAGTAAACGCTGATTAAAACCCTGATTACAGTTAAGATGTTATCCAGTTGATTGGTTGGATGGACGAGCCTGTGCTTTGAACCCCCTCCCTCCCCTCCCTCCCTCCCTCCCTCATACCCCCCATACTTAAAATTGGTCCTGAATGGGTTTATTGCTTTATACTACCAAGAACACATAGATGGCAGCTTGATTCAACCACCATTTGGCCTTTGGAAAACAAACCTTGAATGTCAAATGAGGTCAGCTGTAGCGCCGATACCAAATATAAATCAATTTTTCAGGCAAGCATATTTTTGTGATTAAAATGCAGGTAATCAAGTTCCCGTTACATGAAGAAGAAAAAAAAGATGTTGTTGGTTTACAATTTGTCATTTTAATGGCCTTGATGTATTGAATATGATGAAAAACAGCCCTAACCCTACGATGATGAGTTCTCTCTCTCTCTCTCTTGCTCTCCCTCTTTCTCTCTCTCTCTCTCTCTCTCTCTCTCTCTCTCTCTCTCTCTCTCTCTCTCTCTCTCTCTCTCACACCCACACACACACACACACACCACACAAACGCAAACATCGCAAACGCAGGCACATGAAGTTGAAGTTCAGTACGTTGTGTGTTTGGAGCCAATCAGCCTTCCCAGACCTTGGGAACAGCAGTTGGTCAGCATCTTGATCAGACTCCTTGGTTACCAGTGAGGACTCAGTATTTTGCAAGTTGCTAAGAAGTGGGTGTAGAGAGTGCTATGAAAAGGTTTTACATATACAACGAAAGGTCATTTTCCCATTGCCTAGTAAGTCTTTCTGTCTCATAATAGATATTCTGACGAGGTCCTTTCTCATGAACACAATAACATGTCCATGGTATATTACATCTTAATACAAGTGGCGCCTTAATGCCTTTCAAGCACAGTTTGACTGAAATTAGTGTTTCTATATTCTCTAAGTCTATAAGTCCTCACTGAAGTTCAAAATACATGGACGATTATCTTCACTTACCCATAGTAACACGATCATATTTTAGCACAGCGCCATTCGTTATAATGTACGACAATCACATTTATAATCATAGAATTGTAACCTATTAACCACAAGTCATAACCTTGCCAGCACTGCCACTCGCTTAACGTTCGGCAGGCTGAAGCAACGATGAATATAAAGAGAAATGTCTGTTTGGTTAGATGTGTGATTACACTGCACCACCATGTTAGCTCATGTTTGAGTGTGATTATATCACCTCCTGTGATTATATCACCTCCTGCATGTGTTTGGTTTTGATATATTCACCAAGGGCACCTCAGTCTATGCTATCATCATATCACAAGACAAGTGTATCCAGCATTTTTAAGTAACATACACATACCACGAAAACGACAGTATTCCCCCCCCCCCCATGTTTTTGCGACCTAATTATATATTTAAAATATGTGTGGAAACAGTGGAGTATTTAAAGTAGTATTTAAATGGATTTTGGAAAATGGCGCCGGTCGGGATTTGACAGGACACAGATTGACCAGTCTGGTGTCCTATCCTGAGATAAAAAATAATATAAACAAAAAAAAAAGAATTGAAGCTGACTTATCAATGCTGGGCACGTATTAATTGTCATATATTATATAGACTCTGCATGTATGTAGTCAACGATATAAAGAAATCATACCATTTTCTGAAGATGTATTTATTCTGACCTGTACATAGCAACCTATTCATTGTGTGTGTGTGTGTGTGTGTGTGTGTGTGTGTGTGTGTGTGTGGTCTGTTCTTGCGCTGGAGGAGTAAGAGAGCATGTCATGTTGTAGCTGTTATAAACACAACCTAACAATTTCCCCTGGACTGTCAATTGATGTTTCCTTCATGGCTAGAGGGATTGGGCCCCCAAGACATGAAGTCATAAAGTCGGGTTGTCAACTTCGAGTGACAACCTCCACCTCCTGCGCCGGAGGGCCGCTGGTTCGATCCCCTGTGTTAGTGAGGCGTCCCTGAGCAAGACGCCCCCCTAACCCTCGCCGCTCCCGACGAGCTGGCTGGTGCATGAATGTGAGGCAATAATTGTAGAGCCACAGGTCTGAAAACAATAAATGCAGTCCATTTACCATTTCATAATTCATATTCAATCATATTTTTTGTTCCCACTGTATAAAACCTCAGGACAAAAGGAAGGAAGAAAAAAAAAACACCCACACTTTTTTTTCAGCCCTCAACATTTTTAGATAATGAGATAATGTTATGCAAGAGAAGCAGTTGAGTGAAGTAGACCCTCATCCATTCACTTTGTACAGAAAGTGTGCACATGTCACCTTAATAATCTCAATAATGAGCAGCATAAATGAAATATTATTGTGCATGGACATAATGTTAGGGATCCCAGCAATACACCCCTACCAATGTTAATGGAATGACTCAGTTGACTCTTATTGGATGAATGACCTCAGTGTGAATGACCTGAAAGACTCTTACTTCATTTACTGTAATGACTTAGTGACTTAATAACTAACCCCATCCAGGTTTAGCACCGCCATTTGTGTCCATACAAAATTAAAAAACGATATAAATAAGAGTGCACCAGCTTGGATAACCATTTACAAATATAAATATTTAAAATAGGAAGTCTGTTATGCATAGCGGCGAGTCCAAGGGGAAACAAACCAAACAACCCTAGTCATTTGACAGTCCATCTATTCACATTGACGGTGTCTTGTGTACTGTAACAGTACACATATATATATATATATATATATATATATATATATATATATATGTATATAAATATACAACGTATAAATGTAGATTTATAAAGACAGAGGAAACAGATGCGGCTGTGGAAACGTCTGCCAACACAAACAGACGTTGGACGACGACAGCGGCCATGTGCAGAATGCGTCCACTCCTACCACGGCTCTGTGGACCGGGAGGGAAAGGGTCGCGACCTCCGGGTCCCCAAAGGGGGGACGGAAATACACAAAACGGGGGGGAAAAAAACAGCAAAATAGATATTTGTTTTAGTTTCACTCGCTGCTGTGTGTCCGCTACATGGGCCTCAGCCGCTTCTTGGAAGATGAGATAGGACAAAGAAAAAAAAGAAAATGCAACGCCTCTATAAGCGTGATACAAATGATCGAGGTTTTGAAATCTTTCAGAAATCTCAAATCATCTATTCAATAGCGAACGACTGATAACAATTACTGTCAAACTCCTTTCTGAGTCGGAAAAAGCAAAGACCCAAGAGCAATAGCAATGTGTCTGAAACCAAATTGGGAAGAATTTGCGCATGGGGAACGTCAAACCCCGACTTGTGACAGCACCGCTTGCTGCGCAAACTGTGGAAAACAACATGAGAGAGAGTGACAGCTTTAAGCGATGCTTTCCACCACCAGTGAAGACGATGCTGCTGGGCTTCGGGCTTTTATGTGACTGTGTGGGATGCTGTACTCTCTCCTCCATGCCCTCTGCTGAGCCGTGAAAATTAATAAGCTAAGAAAACTCTGCAGGCGTGTTTTCCAAGTGGTGTCCCTTGGAGTACAAACAGGGACTTGATGGATGATAATGACCCCCCCCCCCCCCCCCCACCCCCTCACACACACACACACACACACAGGAGGACCACGCTTTGGCTTTGTCTTGTCACCTGCTGCGCCTCAGTCGATGACAGATAGATGTGCTTTCGCGGAGAGATGCGTTTGCTCGGTAAAACGGCGGCGGCGATGATAAAATGACACGGAATGAGCTCCGATGAAGACTATAATTAGACCGCGTTGATGGGAGAGAGACGGACATGGCCACCGAGACGGCGGGCAGAAACAGCTGGCTCGCCGGCCTCCGTCGCCATTTAGCAGGCGCACTTTTTCCAAAGTGACTTCCAGGTGAAGGGGGGGATCGACCTTCAGTGAGCTCGCTATGCTGCTCATCATCGTCGTGTTTTCGTTGCGGCGCCGCTTCTGCTGGGAAGGCTTTTTTTTTTTTCTTCCCTGAAAGATAAGGTGTATTGGATTAGAGGAAAGTAAGGAAAGGGAAGTGAGAAATTTATTATTGTGCATTATTGCTTTGTTTGGGGATTATTTTATTGCTTTTTTATATTATAATATTTTATAGTTTATATTATTCTGCGGCGCGCTTTGAGCAGATTGCACTGTCAAGGAAACATCTGGTCGTTAGTCGCATTTGACCGTTCGGATGTTGGATTTGCAGCGTTGAAACGTTATTGACCAATCAGGATCAAGTATTCAACAGCGCTGTGGTATAATAAACAATAACTACATGCTGTCCCTGTATCTGGAGGACTATCCATGCATCCGGAGGGGAAGAAGGATCCGGAGACATGACAGACCTGTCCTGCTGTGCCTCGGCTATTGCACACACACACACACACACACACACACACACACACACACACAGTAAAATAAAGCATCCCTACAGCTCTGACATTGTGTGTGCGAGCAAGTTCAAGGAATTGATGAGAGAGAGAGAAGAAAAAGCTACTGAAAGAAAGCAAAAGAGAGAGAAAAGAGAGAGAGCATGCAGGGGGGGCGGGGGGGGGGGGGTGTAGCTACGTGCTGGCCTGCACATGCGTCTCCTAGTGTCCAGAGCCTGTGAGACACTAATGACCCCCTCCAGCCGCCCCCCACCCTCCCATCCACCCCCGCACCCCCCCCACCCCCACACATACACACACACACACACACACACACACACACACACATCACCATGACAGCTAGCCAGCCGAGGACAGACGGCGAACACACACACACACACACACACACATGAAAGCCCAGCGGCTTCAGAGACCAGACGTCCGCACTAAACGCGTTAACTAGACCCTCGCTCCAGACACCCCCCCCCCCCCACACACACACCCACCCGCCCTGGATGTGAGTGACCAGGAGGACATCAGGAACAATATGTACCTGGACCTGGACAGAGACGCACCATAACTTAATCAAACTTAATCAAACCATAACAGCATGAACGATGAAACGCTGAAATCTCTGTTTGAATACGCCCACAGAGGAACAACAATTCAACCGCCATCTGTTGGGTAATCGCTCGATATTCAATAACGACCCTGAACAGCACAATGTATTTTATGATTAACGAAAAACTTGGCTTAATCTCTCTGGGCCGAAACACTCAAAATCGTGGTAATTTGAATGCCACAGTTCTGCCGCAGGCCCGATTCAACTGTTTCAGCTTTAATGATTTAATACCTCTGACACGTTGACTCATGCGTTTGCCAACCACGATGTATTCATTGGCTATTGCGTCGGTGCAGCTTTAAACCGGAGAGCCATATTAAAATATGATGTGCGCGGTGAAATGAAAATTAGACAGATGGATTGTGACCGCTTGTAACTGAACTGAAGCGTAAGAGGATGAGCGTAACATTTTTTGAATAAGAGGTAAAAAAATGACCTCAGGTTTAAGGGGAATAAGACTTGACCCGCTCCATCTCACCTCATTTGATTTCCAAGGAAGACGCGTCTGTTTCGAAATGTAGCTGGAATATGAGAATATGAATATGAATATCAGACTTATGTGGGATTTGAGTTGAGGAAGCGCGGCCGTTGCCAAATTGAGCTGGAAGCATGAAAGAAAACACATTTCATTCAAATCAGGCCGCGTGAACCATAAAAGGGAAAACACTGCGGCGCTGGTGTGCGATGTACGATCTCCAGGGTCAACAGCTCCTCCATGAAGACTTTGGCAATAGCCTAGATAGATGGCTGTGCTCCACGTTGTGTTCATGGCATCAGTGGCCTTCACCTTTTATATTGATCTGCTGATGATAATCCTCCCGGCCCCAACAGCTGCTGTCCATTTCCCCAGAGCCCGACACGCCGCAGTCAGCTGTTTCCTGCATGATGATGATGATGATGATGATGATGATGATGATGATGATGAAGAAGATGGGTTTACGTGGGGTTCATGGGGCTATGTACATTCGGTCCAATTACATCCCATGGATCACTATGTTACCCTTTCTAACCTCCCTTCCCCGAAATGATTCTGTGTGTGTGTGTGTGTGTGTGTGTGATAGGTTACACATGTCATATACATATATACCCCCCATGTCCAGATACCGCTGAGTTTTTAAAGCGTGAGGGTGATTAAAGGGTGATTTAAAACACCTGCACCCCCCCCCCGCAGAGCCAAACCAACTGCATCCCCACAATTGTTAAATGAATGACACACCAATATCCGTCCCCCCGGCTATGGAGATACACGTTTTATGATTTATAAATAAGGAGACCCGCGATCATAAAGCAAAGGTAATGAGTCTATTGAGGCGGCCACACAGTCACACCTTTATTTCGCCTGGTTTACATTCACAGTATAAGCAAGAGCAGCGTCCCTACAGTGCTGTGAGAATAGGAAACACGTCTGACATTGCACTCAGGGTTCACAGAAACATCATTATGTCTGGCATGATTACAGCGTGGATTTGGAGAATGTAATTATATGGTAATTGGCTTTGCTTTATTAACTTCTCTTGGCTGTGTGTGTTGCAGCAACACCTTTTAGCCGAAAACGTTTCATTACAATCGCTCCTTGATTTTTCTCTTCCTGTACACCTGTGTACACACACACACATACACAGGTGTATGTGTGTGTGTGTGTGTGTGTGTGCGCGCATGTAAGATCCATAATGCCGATTAGACAGAGGTAGACTTGTGTTGTTTTTCTGCTTTGTTGCCATCAGTGCTGTGTTGTGTTATGTGTCATGCGTTAAATCAGCCTTTTGTACGGTATTGTATCGTTGTGTTGTGAGTATCAACAGCATGTGCTCATGGTTTTGGGAACAGCTTACCTGCGTTGTGTCGGGTCGCGTTCACAGGATGTTTTGTAGCAACAAACGTCAAACCGTTTTTTTTTTGTTTCACACTGACCAACATCAACATAACATTACATGCCAACATAATTGGATGGCTGTAGCCTGAACATAGCAAATGTCCAATCCCATGCTTGGCTGAAGGGATTATTACGACTAGAGATTACAAAAAAAACAAAAAAGACTTCTGTGTGAAAAACAATGCACTTCGAAATGAATACATGCTTATTCAATTCTAGCTAAACTCTAAGTTAAACACATATTATACATCATGTATTATATTGTTCACTTTGCTAGTGGCTGGACCACGATTTACATTTACAACACGCTTACATTTACTAAACTCACTGCAACAACGGGATACAAGAGATATAACGCACACGAAAGACACACACACACACGCACAAACACACACACACACACACTTAGACTCACATATAGACACTCTCACCCCATCGTGTTTCTAAACTAGCCACCTAAACTAGCTGCCACCCTGAGCCCATAATAACCTAAATATATATATTAGAGATGGGCATAGATTAAAATATTTAATCTAAATTAATCTAGACTAAGCTTGAAATTAATCTAGGTTAATCTAGATTAACGTGGCTCCTTTGAATGATGTCGAAGGTGTCCATAATATGTGTTTGCTACCTAAATAATGACTTATATTACCTGAATAATGACTTATATTACCTAAATAATGACTTATATTGCCTAAATAATGACTTATATTACCTAAATAATGACTTATATTGCCTAAATAATGACTAAAAGTGCTTCTGCGCGATTGTTGAGCGGGGGGGGGGAGGGGGTGCTACCGGAGCTTTTTGTTGAACGGGAGATGCTACCGGAGCCTTCAGTTGCCGAATTGTTGAGCGGGGGGGGGTGGGGGGGGGGGGGGGAGGTGCTACCGGAGCCTTCAGTTGCCGAATTGTTGAGCGGGGGGGGGGGGGGGGGGGGGGGGGGGGGTGGTGGGTGCTACCGGAGGATTTCGGTTCGCGTTAATATCGGCGATAATATTTTTACCGCCGATAACAAGTCTCGCGTTATCGCAGCCGATAACACCGTTATCAGCCCATCACTA
Organism: Merluccius polli; assembly: GCA_030340625.1. Lineage (NCBI taxonomy): Eukaryota > Metazoa > Chordata > Actinopteri > Gadiformes > Merlucciidae > Merluccius > Merluccius polli. The sequence continues at coordinate 115,118 of JAOPHQ010005159.1, forward strand.
ATATATATATATATATCTTTTCTCCACGTAATGTCTTTTTTCTACATTATTCTTTTATTATTTGAGTGGGGTAGTTTTCTCCCTAGCCTCCGGCCGTCTTCTTCTGCTGCTGTTGAGTCCCTGTACTGTGGCCCGTGGAGAGGAGGCACAGGTCCTGCATGGCCCTGGACCGGAGGAACCGCCTGTAGGAGTCCTTCTCCAGCAGGACGTGGATCAGGCGCTCGGCCTCGTCGAAGATGGAGGCGGACAGGCTGGCCTCCAGGTTCTGCCGGGTCTCCTCTCGCGTGGTGGCGTCCAGGTTGACCTGAGGGGGTGGTGGTGGTGGTGGTTACATTATGGTTATGGCCGGCAGAAACCCCATGAGGATATACTGGTATGTCTGTGATGCCCTTTGCTACAGTAATGCAAGGATGATAATAATACAAAAAGTGATATCAAACTATATATATATATATATATATATATATATATATATATATATATATATATATATATATATATAGATTTATTTTCTTTCTTTTTTTTCACACACAAGTCTTATCAAATTTGAACACATCCCACTATTGCTCTAGTTGCCTTTCCCGTGGGTCTTCACTTATGACCAACGTGAATTCACATACACATTAATTTAGGAATATCACCACCAACACACAACTCCTAGTCACCTGTTTGGGCGAGTCCACCTCGACGTATCGGTCGAAGATCAGCTTGGCCTTGACGGCCATCTTGGCGGCGGACACTTGCTTGAACTCCTGGCAGGCGTTGAGGAACTCCATGTTCTCCTCGCTGAACTCGGACCTCAGGAACCCGGCGAAGACCTCGCGACCGTCTGGCACAGGACAGAAGAAGAAGAAGAAGAAGAAGAGAGGGTTAGTGAGTGACACAGGTTCCTCTGTTCGATTTTCACTTTCAGAGTGGCTGTGTCATGACGACATGAATAGAAAAACACAGCTGACAGGACAGCGTTATTCTGAATATCAGTTGGTCAGATGATTAAAACCATATGTCAACACTTGAACAAAACCTTCAGGGCCTCAGGTCCTGCTGTGTCCACTACAGGACATTGCATCACACATGTTTTGCTAATGTAATCAAAGATAAGGGGCCGAGAGAGGGGGAAGGACTCTGTGTGTGTGTGTGTGTGTGTGTGTGTGTGTGTGTGTGTGTGTGTGTGTGTGTGTGTGTGTGTGTGTGTGTGTGTGTGTGTGTGTATGTGTGTGTGTGTGCGCAATCGTGCGTATGCGTGCGTAAGTGTGAGTGAATGGCCGGGGCTTGTGAATGGCCGGGGCTGTGGAATGGCGTGGGTCAAGGCACTGTTAGTTTCCATGAGGCCGTTGATCTCCTTAAGCACCCACGAGGACAGCCTTAGACTTCGCACACACACACACAGCACACACACACACACACACACACACACACACACACACACACACAGCACACACAGTGGCTTAATGCTGTGCAAATTGCACACAGCCGTTCCCTGGGGACCACCCAGCAGTGCGTGGGGACACGTAGCTCTGTGCCGGAGCATGGGAATGCATCCTAATGTCCCGCGCCGCCCGCCTCACTCCCTCCCCACGGACAAGGAGCCAATGATGACATCCCTGCTGGTGTGCACCAGCGGAGGGGGTGTCCCACGGGCCGCAGGACGATGGCGTCTTACGATAACTAACACGGTAAATGAACCGCATTGTGTTCGTCTGCGTCTATATCTCGACGGCGTTCGTTTGTGCGTCCATCTCCTTACTCTGCGGCATCCCAATGGGCTCAACAATGCAAAAATGAAGGCTGACTACACTAAACTGACGGCCTCTAAGGGTGGACAGACAGTAAGGCTCCACCTATCCATCTATGTATCTGTCCGTCCGTCCGTCCATCCATCCATGATTACACTTGAGACACACACTAGTGGCACCATTATCCCAACAGCGGTACACAGTGTGGCCACTTTCGTTGACATGTAGGCCGTGTGCGCTCACCCTCGCTGTTCATTAGAGCGGTAAAGGACTTCTTCCATTTCTCCACCTCCGCAGCCGAGACCACTCTGAAACAAAAAAGCAGTGAGTGTGTATTTAATCATCATTATTACACAAACTTGTCGAAGGGTCACTTACCGCATTCAACCGCTGCTATGAATAGTGGACCGTTGCTATGGCCGCTATTTCCAACCAATTTTCAAATCAATAAAAATCTCTTTTTTGTGTTTTCTTTCTCTTATATTTTGTTGTTGTTTTCAAATGATTGATTTCTTTAGTAAGTAGTCGTGTAATAAAGCGGGATAATGTGCGGTGAGCCGGTCATTATTTTGCGAAATAAATAAAGATTGATTCAAGACCCCTCCACGACCGGCTCGTTGAACATGATCCCTTACTTAATATACGCTGTTTATGACCTAATATCTCAGATTGTATGATTATATGGAGGATTAATGTCACAACAAAGGTCACCTCAACCCACTAAACTGATTTCCTTTTAGAGTTTGAGTCAAGGTTCCCCTTTAAACTAGATTACTAGATGACTGACTGGAATAGGTCCCATTATTATTGAACATTACGATGTTACCTGTGACAATAGGCAAACATCCTTTATGAATAGCACATGATGTCTTATGATAATTTGGAGCAAACATCCTGTACTGCCACCTGTGTCAAGAAGGACACAGTTTCTCTTGCCAGTGGTACAGGTTTTCGTCGGATGGCTGCACAACATGCTCTGTTAAAAGAGCATCCTGAAACTTTTTACCATTCTGGACACATATTCATAATAATCAAATATAGCAATGAACAAAGCCCAACACCACAGAGGGGAGAGCTATGTGCAATGCATTGTATTGCGCAATTAGTCAGTGAAAGGACCGGCACATCAGACCAGCGGTCCTAATGGGTCCTGTGGCTCAACCCCCATTAAAAGGCGCTGCCATTCATCTTGGCAATGCTGATTATCCACACTGCTTATGTACTCAGTGTGTGTTGTTTTGGTGAGTGCCATTAAAAAGCAAATGACAGGGGTTGTCACACCAGGGGACACTGAAGTGCTCAATGCAGAAAAATGAGAGCTGTCATTAAACCAAGCCAGGGGTCAGGGGTCAAGGGCCAGGAGTGAGAGGACATCGTTAAGGACATGCCAACGGAAATCCTTTGATTTCTTCACTAGACGAGCTAATACAGCAGACAGGTTGTTATAATGAAAAGTGTTACTGTATATCAATGTGATAATAACTTCTGATCCTTAATAATATATATATAATAATGATTAATGCTAATGATAATGACAATAATATCATGGACAATAATACCATTAATAATAATAATAATAATAATTCATATTCATAATCAGGATAATTAATACTAATCACAATAATGGCATTATTATTATAAATACCACTATTATTACCATTAACATATACACCTTTATGGCATTGAAAACATGGATGAACACATGAGAGAGTTTGTGCTGACCTCTTAGTCTCCTTGTTGGTCTGCTTCTGGCTGACAGTCTGGGACTCAGGCTTCTGCAGTAGGAAGCCTATCTTGTGCTTGATGTCTTTAGCACTGTGGGCACACACACACACACACACACACACACACACACACACACACACACACACACACACACACACACACACACACACACACACACACACACACACACACAACAGGTTGTAGTCATCAATAAAGGTTAGGATTTACTCAGGTTAAAGCTGCGATCAGCCATTCTCGCTCGTCCCACTTGGTTCTGATTAGATTGTGCTTTGATTGAGTCTTGTGGTAATCATGTAGGGCCCATGGAGCCGACAACCAGGAGACTCAATCAAAACACAATTCAATCAAAATAAAGTGGGGCGAGCAGATGTCCCTGATAGCAGCTTTTTAAGTCAATACTTTGCACGTCTTTTATCGCAACTCATGAGACACAGGACTATTGCCCTTACCTTTTCAGGCAGGTCGCAGGAAGCGTGGCTAATCCCTTGCACATAGTCAACTGATTGCTCCGGACCTAGACCTAAGAGAAAGGGGAGCTTTAATAGCGACGAGGGACGGCGGCGGCGGACGGATAATAAGCAGCAGTGGTTTGACAGCGGCCTGAGCGGTCTCTAGCTGTATGGATTATCTGGAGATCTCCGCCCACCGAACAACGGTTTTATACCCAGGCAGTCCACACACACGTTGGCTGAGAGCTGACCAATCGCTCCCGGCGCTCTGGCTCGTGTGTGTGCAGAGCATGTCTGGGTGTGTATGTGTGTGTGTGTGTGTGTGTGAGGAAGAGAGTGAGACGGAGGGAGTTATCGAGAGGGAAAAAAAGAAAAAGAGCGAGATGTAGAGAGAGAGACAGACAACGACTAGATGTGAAAGGAAATGCGTGTTTTCAAAGACCCCTCCACAAGGTCTTCATAACAAAATGGTGCAGTTCCTCTCCGGGGAAAACCGGGTTTTGTTGTGGTTTGCTGTTGTTAAGCAACAGAAAGGCAAACACTTTCTCAAAGTATATTCCTCTTTCAATGTACTGTATGTTGAAAAGGGGATTTTTTGTTTGAGAAAGTGTTTGGCGTATAGTGGCCTTGTGAGATAATTCATGTTTGTATGTGTTAATTGATTGATTAATTGCGTTGCGTGTCAGCTGATGTCAGCTGCTAATTGGAATGTGCTAATTGGAATCAGCCTCATTTAAAATGAAGAAACGTGTGTACTCTAATGTCAGGACATGCCACACGGCTCAGGAGACTCTGCATGTCCGGTCAGAAGTAATGAGACTGTGGCACATGAAATTGCCTGACATCTTTCTTTTTTTAATATATATATATATATATATATATATAAGAATGGCACCTTGAAGGTGTCCCTGCCTCCTGACCAATCAGCTGAAGGCTGTGTTTCCAGATCTTGATTCCGGTTTCCATCCTTCATCTATTCTTGCGTTGAACTGACTGGCTGTTAATCTTGTCCCTCTCCCAGTACACGTTGCTTTGGGAGCAAGTGAACAGGACTGGAACAGACTATGAAACTATATTTATATTACTCTTTCTTTAAACGTAATTGAGTTCAATATTGAGCAAGTGAATTTATGTGTTTGTTCGTTCGTTCGGGAAGAAATGTGGGAAAATAACAACGACGCTCTCTGGCAATGCTGTCGATGAAATAGTATTTAGCGTACTCCCATTTACTTCATGTGTACTTCCTGTCACTCTGGGAATGAATGACCTCCCAATTGCAACGGCGACATCCCATCGGTATTGAACCAAAAAAAGGGGAGAAATGTGTGTCGCGTACAGCATGTACTGGAGTGGGGTGATAATTCACCCTTCCTCTTAGAAGAAATACGACTGGCACCTGAGATGCCCTGACCAGCCATGTTACCAATGGCAACCTGCACTTCAAATTACTTCAAAAGTGCAGCGGCCGAAATGTTGGATAAATGTCTTTCCCCTTTTGCCTGCCTCTCTATACAAAGCATTGCGTAAGCCTATAGGCGAATCACTATTACCTCCTCCCCTGTTCGGTCGCTACTCAAGTTTCACTCTTATTTGTTGTCTCGCCGCGTTGATTGAAATAAAAAGAATCGCCTGCGTTTCAAGATGATCCCTCCGTGTTGTCAGGTTACATCAACGTGTGACATGTCGTCATCTGAACAATTGTTGAGGTTAATCCTATTCAACTGAGTATCTAAACAACATAGACTACATTGTTCTATCTGTCCATCTATTTAATTCATATAAGTTTGTGTATTCATCTATTCATTATATTTCTTAATTATATTCCAACATAATACAATAGTATCTTACAGTTTGTCGAGTATTTTTACAAGCAGTTATTATAGAAACTGTTTTTCCAGTTATTTTGGATTTTGCCTTTTTGTTGTGCGGCTAATGCTCTGGCACCTGGGAATTTACATCCGCACCGTACTGCTAACCGGTCCTGGGTATGTACAGGGGGGTCTCCTCTGAACCAAACCGACAAACAAGTAGTCTCACCGCTCGGTCTCTTGTCCTGGGATCACAGATGGCGAAAAAGCCCAAATCTTGAACTAACCCTTTAACGCGGACATTTCTTTTTTTTCCAAATGAGAAATGATGAAACCCCTATTTATTTCAGGCGGTTGTAAACGCGCGCTGGGCTACACTGTGAAGTGTGCGGCTGAAGTGCTGCTGGGATCCATCAAAGGCCCCTCCAGGTTCCTCCATTACAGCCATAATAACGCTGGTTGTCCATGACGGACCTAAAAAGGCTAACCTAATTCCTCACCACGACCCGTGGTTCTCCTGGCTGGCTTATGAGATTGGGTGAGAGACAAGGCAGATGGGGCTCCGGCTTTCAGGGGGGTTCAAAGTCTTCAGGAGGATAAAGTGTGTTGTGATGAATGTATGAAGATGAGGAGATAAGGTGTGGAGGGGGGGGGAGGGAGTGTATTATCCCCTACAGCTACATCCACCGACTCACTGACTGATCATGTTAGCATCTCCTTTGTTTTCTTGCTCAATCTGTGCATCGTTCTTCGCTTTCTTGTTTTCTTTACGTACGTCTTCTTCGTATTTTGAGAGTCCTGCATTACCTCGAGTTCATTAGCCTTCGCATGGCCTCTGTCTGCTTTCATCTAATGCCCAGAGACTGGACTGTCAGATTGTCTGATAGACACACACACGCACACACACACGCACACACACACATGGACAAACACACACACACACACACACACACACACACGCACACACACACACACACACACACAATATATCTTTCAACACATATGGTCCCTAATGGCCTGGAAGACGCAGAGAAAAAACCTTTCAAATCATTAGCAGCTGATTTAGGTTTCTGTTTTCTGCCAATGTCAGATCAAAGAAAGTCAAGTTTGTGCATTCGGTAATGCAGTTTACAAACAGATTGGCTGTATTGCATGCATACTTGAGTGAGTGAGTCTGTGTGTGTGCACATGTGTGTGTACGTGTGTGTGTGTGTGTGTGTGTACGTGTGTGTGTGTGTGTGTGTGTACGTGTGTGTGTGTGTGTGTGTGTGTGTGAGCATCGTGAGTCCTTTTAACAACCAACTTGGCAGGTAGAATGAGAACTTGCAGGTGGTGTCATGCATCCCTAGGAGCCCCAAATGATAATAATAATCATAATAATAATAATAATATTTTATGTGCACCATTGGCTAGCAGCAGCAGCTAACAAATGAAGGGATTCGACCATGGAATCTACGATGATGATAACGGCCACCGAAGAAAGGGAACCGGGAACCATTCAAGGGCAAAACGGCAAAAACTGAAATCGTTTTTGGAAAGTCTGTGCACATCAACGGCTTTGACAGAGACGAATATATGAAATATAAAACCCCATTCATTTTCCCATAGAGAACTTTTCTTTGGCATTATGTGATAACAACCCCTTGTGCTGCAAGTCATGGGTGGCCCTCGGTGCACCGGGTCGCGTGGGCGGCATCTGCTGGATGTTGTCTGTGCCCGCAGGGGCCTGGCTAGCACCCTGCCCCCCCCCCCTCGCTCTCCCTACTCCCCACTCATTTCACTCATTCGCTCACTTATGTTTGACCTCCGGTCTCTCTTCCTTTCTTTCTTCTTGTCTTCTGGGACGTTTTTATGTCACCTCGGTCACCAGAAACAAACACTGCATGTTGTTTGTTCTGCCTATTTTATCGTGTGTTGTATCCACTTGTTTTACTACTGTACACGCACTTTGTAAATGTCAGTTTTGTGGTGGTATGTGACTAAAGTTATGATTATTATTATTATTATTCCCGCTACATATTTTATTATTTATTTTTTTGTTTTGGAGGAGGCCCAGCCTCCAGCCAGCCCCTGCAAACGGCCGGCCCAGGCAGCCTTTACCATCGCCTACTTATTTGATCTCCAACTGAAGTTATTTTTCAAGAACGAGAGAAAACAACAAAATCAAGAGGAAGTATTGCAATCCGTCTTTGCAAATGGACAATTTCACAGCAAAACAACACTAATAGACAACTTCTGGCTGTCCCACTCAACAGACAGGAGATGAGCAAGGCCATCACCATCGAATTGATGCTGCTTTCAGTACAAAAAAAAAAAGTTGTCCATGTAAAACATTTTTGTTGATTTTCGAGAACAGGGAAACCCTCTAGATGTGCACCAATAAATACTTTCTATGCTTTCTTTTTTTCATTCTGTTTAACAGAAGACTGCAACATGACAACATCAAATTTCAAAGAGGACAGGCTGCTCCATTGTGTGTTTGAGCTCATGGGTCACAGCATCGGTGATGACATGGTTCTGCAGCCATGGGGCCTGGAGAACAAACTCCTGAGGAAGTACACCTCTTCCTCAGAGTACCTCCACAGCATCGATGTAAGACAACCTATTTCACTTCAGTAGCACGTTGTCACGTTGTTGTCGTGGGTTTTCGTAGGGTTTTCCTCAGACCTGGACTTGATGGGGTCACAGAAGCTCAATGAGTCCACTGACAACACAGACACAGACATTCCCCAGTTGTGCATTTTTGTCAGATATTTTGATGGGAAAGAAGAGCTGTTTGGCTTTGATCCCGCTGGGAGCCACTGCTGACATTATCTTTGGAAAGCTTTGGAGGAGCTTTTTAACAAACATGTCTTTTCATTTGCAAAAACTCAACCTAATCCTCACAGATGGTGCTCCTGCCATGGTCGGCAAAAACAGGGGTCTGGTGAGAAGAACGGCGCTCCCCAAAGGAAGGCACTTAACTGTCTCATTCACCAAAGCGTGCTGTGCGCCAAACTAAGTGGGGATCTGATAGAAGTTATGGACAAAACAATGAAGATAATTAACTTCATCAGAGGGAAATCAAGTACGCAGCTTCGCCTTTCCTGCAAATTTGGGCTGGAATTTCAAGCTACTCACGACGACCTATTACTCGGGAAATGACGTGTGCTGGCTGAGTAAGGGCAAAGCCTTGCAGCGCTTCATTGAACTAAAGTTGTGGATTTTTTTTGGAGTAAATCAAAAGGAGCAGCTGACCACCTGCACCATCATGCAACACGGAGATTACATATGCAACGTTGCATTTTTTGACAGTTTCCCATTTGAGTGCGCTAAATCTGCAACTATAGGGGAAAGAAAAATCTGTGGTGGATATGGTGGCATCAAGCTTGATGCAATGTCACAAGAAATGCATCATAAAGAAATTCATCACACAGCTGAGGAAGAATTTCTCTGCCAGATTTGATGACTTTTATTCATTGACCATTTCCAGGGATGTCATTAAATTTGTGCCTGACCCATTCAAGATTAGCCCAGGTGGAGAATTCTCCGCTAATGTGAGGAAGGTGATGCTGTTGGACGAATCAGCGATTCAAAGTGAAATAGTTGACATCCAAGCCTCCGGCAAAATGAAGCTGCTCTCCCTGGTGCTGAGAGCTTGAGCACTTTTTGGGGTGGCTTGTCCCCAAGACTATGGCACTGTCAAACCAATCGTTGGAGGGCTGCTTGCGAATAAGCCTAGTAGCTGTCAAGTCTGATGTTGAGAAGTTGGTGTCAGAGGGGAAATGTAATTTCTCCCATGAACCAAATGTGAGTATTTCAGCCTTAGGTCTACTTAACGTTTTATCTGATGTACAGATGCCTTGCATGAAGCCGCGTGAACCGAAGTTTGACTGACTCTTAAAAGCAACATCAAGGTTTAATTTATTGATATCTATTTTCTGTTATCACACAAGGCTGAATTTATTGCCATGCTCTTGTTTTTTAAGCAATGTTTTTTAAGCAAGTTTTTTCTTTTTCTTTTTTTGACTCAGAAGTTTTGGTGGTTATTATGAGTCACCGTTATTGTGCATGTGAAAAGAAAAAAAAAGAGATTTGAGCATGGGAAAAAAAATAAAACAAAATGTTAAATGAGAGCTATGCGTTTATCCCCATTCTTGCCTAAAGATAGGGCATAAAAGACGAGAATTCGTTTCAGCTTCACCTATTCAAGGCTAACCGCTATTCAGTGCACAACCAGCGAAGCAAGCACAGCTTTGTGAGTGAGGTAGGCCTGACTCCTGCATCGGGTTGTGTAGGCTAAATCATTCCTAATACAATTTTTGCCTTTTTTTCCCTCCTCATATTTTCTGGATTTGTTAATATTCTGCGGGCCGGATGGGAAGCTTTGGCGGGCCGGATGTGCTTCGCGGGCCGCCCGCTGACCCATCCCTGCTCTACAACCAAGATTGACCTCTCAAAACCCCCCCCAGTATAAAGACTAACAGCGCCCTCTGTTAACCTCCGACGGTACTGCTAGTCCAACTTCTCTGCATATCCCCCGTTATTTAATGATAACAGCACACCTAGTTATGGATCCCTTACTAATCAAATATATTTATATTTTGGGCTCATATAATAGGATTGCTGCATCTAGATAAGTAGAATGGTAAAGAGTGTATCAGATATTACGTACAATAAGCCAGCATTGAGAATTGTCTTTGATAATAACAAAAAAGTAATAATAATATAGTAATAATAGTTGGAACTAATTGAACATTTTGGGCAATTCATTTGTCTGTAAGGTCAGATACAGGGATCCTGCTATAGCAAAAGTATTTGTAACAGAATATTTTCATGGTCCTTCTCCTTGGCAAATTTTCTTCCAATATTCATGAACTGAAGTCTCTTCTGTCTCTTTTTCTTTGTTTTATACCTTGCCTTGGTTTTATGCCAAGGTTTTATGCCTTGTGCATGTGTGTATGTGCAATGTGCACTTGTGTACTTGTTTAAGTCATGCAGGCAAGGGCTCCTTTAAAACATTGACAAAATGTAATCTCCGCTGGCGACCCGTCCAAGCCAGGAGTTTAACCTTTTGGAGAGGGTGCTATTGCATTGTGCAGTTCATCCACTGCAATGAGCCCCTCACACGAGTCTTTTTGTTGATTTTATATTATTTTCTGGAAAGTAGTCGTCATTGAGATTTTCTTTACTGGCATGAAATGCATGCATCAAATGAAAACATGTGTTAAAGTATTTTGCCTCCTCTTTCAGAATATCCTCTGTGATCAAGAGAATAACTTTGCTTTGCTTTTATAGTAATGATTCTCCATTAGAGTTTGGTTTTCTATACATATAATATAAAGAGTTATGTTGTATTGAGTGTCCTCTAAAGGCACCCTTAAATGCCTAAAGAAATCTTATGAAATTGCTTGTCTTTTTTATATAGGATTCGTCATTTAGCGGAATTTGATAGAAATGATGCCATAGACATCATTAATGAATATTGCTGTCTAAATAAATCTTTGCGTTTTTTTCTTTATTTTCCCTGTTTTCCTGGACACACACACACACGCACGCACGCACGCACGCACACACACACACACACACACACACACACACACACACACACACACACACACACACACACACACACACACACACACACACACACACACACACACACACACACACACACACATCAAGAAAAGGTTTCGGCAAAAAACAATCAACATTACTTTCAACACTGCATTTAGTGCTGAAGAAAAAGAAGTGAATTAATCAAAGTAAATAAATATATAATGTGGGGCCACGTAAGCCCTTATCGGAGATCTGCGTGTGTCCATAATGAGCTGTGATGGGAAGCAGGCTACGTGAGGAACGCCAGGTCCAGATGTCCTTTCAAAGCAGACGCTGTTGAGTGGTTGCCTCCGCAGCTTTGGCACAGCATCTGTTGTACACACACACAGGAGTGCTGGTACTTTTTGTTGTGTGTGTGTGTGTGTGTCTTCATTCAAGTTGTTCTTTGTAACTTTAAATAGTCCTCAATACAAATCAAAGGGTATTGTAATTTTAACGCAAATCTTTTGGATAGTAGACAATTCTGTTAAGAAATAAAGACTTTAATAAGGCAGATTATGGAAATGTCATGTAGTAAGTATGTACAATTGCTAGGCTCCGAGTTTGGTTAATCAAGCAAATTAAGGAAAGCTGTAAATAAAAAAAAAAGCTGATCAGACTACAATTTTTTAAACTTAGACTAAATTGGATGATTTTTAAAGCACAAAGGGTCAAAGGCATGTCAAGGCAAAGTGGATACTAGAAGGCAAACAACTTCATAGTTTTGTTCATCAAGAAATAAAATTGTGAAATCCTAATTCATTTTTTTAATTAAAGCGTTTTTTTTCAGGGAATCTCCAAGTGCTGTCAGGGCTAAAACCAAACATGTAAGTAGAGCTAAAACAATACATTGCTTACTAATTGAGGGCTTAGATCCTAAGCTTAGTGCTAAAGTAATTTCATCATCAATTTCATCAGCAGGTAGTGTGTTTTGTTTTGCATTCAAAATATTTGGCGAGAACAAGGAAAAGTCAGCATTTGTTAGTGGGGGTTATTTTGACTGGAAACACGCTAATCATCATGAAGGTGTGACATTCACAGAAAGTGTCTTGTGTTTGGGCTCAGTGATATGTTATGTTGACAATATTATGGTGTTGTATGTCTCGAAAGAAACTAATGCATTTTGTGATGTAGATTACCTAGTGTCATGACTACCTAGCTCTCAGTAGCAATGACATAGGGGGAGACCACACCGGTTGTTAAGTTAAATCAAGATCATTTATTTAAAATCATAAACATAACCCCTGAAAGCATAAATGTAACGTCAAAAATCAGTCAATGAGAAACAAGGAAAAAGCTAACCCAAAGTGTAGTGTAGATCAGTACAATGTATGTGTAGTGTAAAAGGCAAAATAAAATAGGTGTTGCTGCAGCCAGCCTCTGTCTGGAACCAGAAGGCCAGCGCAGAGCAGAGAGACCCGAACCACTGGTGGAAGAAGTTTTTAAACAGTCCCGCCAATCAACTGCTGTCTATTCCAGCAGGACCAAAACAGACAGCGCCCCCTTCAGACTGGGAGAAGAGAGACCGCCTAAACTTAATATGTCACAAGTGGAGTGAGCATGCCCAGCACAGCAAAGCCGGGCATGACACTAGATATTATACTTTTTTAAAATGAGACTCTAGAGACTATAAATCGAGGGGTTGGGGGGGCCTACAAAACCTCTCGGCCCCGGGGCCTAACATTAGGTTAAGGCGGCCCTCGTCATGGAGATAAAACAACTCACCTAAACTCAACTCCCAATGCGTTTTTAACCTCCACAAGGTGGAGGTTAAAAGGTAGGCACACAGCTGTACATCTTCAACAGTGCCCTCTACTGGAAATTAGGCGCAATGACGGTAACCATAATTTGGATTGCGCCCAGGTAAGAAAGTAGTGTGTTTTAGTGTATTAGAAATATAATTGAAGTATACCAAAGTTATTTTAAGTATACGTGTACTTTTTGTGGTTAATTTAAAGTACAATTAACATGTACTTTTAGAAAGTGTACTTCAAAACAGATGTAAGGTAAATGCAAGAGCGCAGGAGTAGGAGGAGGAGGAGGAGACATGAAAAGGGAGGGAGGGGAGAGGAGGGAAGGAGGTTAACTGTTGAACGCCTGCTTGAAGAGGTGGTTTTTGAGGGCCTGTTTGAATGATGGCAGGGTGTTCGCCAGTCGGATGTGGCGGTGGAGAGAGGTGTCCAGAGAGAGGGCGCCGCAACCGTAAAGGCCCTGTCGCAATGACGATGAAGGATATCAGCCCATAGGACGGCGAAGGCCACTTTGAGTGATGGCAGGATGAGGAAGCGCTGATCTACTCTTCTGCTGTGTTCTGTGCAAGCGAGACGACCACACACCAATCCAGATCCAAGTGAATAAACATGACCCATGGACTGTACTACAAACACACACACACACACACACACACACACACACAGCAATATTTGGAGTGGGAGGAGGGCACTCAAGTTTGCTTTAAAAGAGGATTATGAAACAAGAAATCGAATGGGCGCTCCATATTAGCATTCAAAGTATTTAAATGGCATGCTGTGGTTTTTAACTGTGTTCTGGTCCGTACACGTATGTAAACAGCAACACCAGCTTGGCCACAGTGTGTGGTTACCACAGGCTGGAGAGCAGGAATGTGGCTGCTTGCCGCCAAGCAGGAGAACCACCCGCGGTGGTTCTCCCTTTTTATCAGTACCATTCTGTTGTGATGCACCGACGCCCGGGATGGGGGGGGGGGCATGCAATCTGCATACTTGGAAAACAACTCACTCACTCACAAAACCCATAAAGAAGGACTTATTTTGCCTCAGGGATTGTCCAACCATATTTATCAAATCATTGTGGTAATGTGTATTGGATTAGAAATATTTTAAACTGCGCCAGCAACTTCAATCTCCCTTGAGCGTTATCCTTTGCTCTGCAACACTCAAACTCAAAGACACACAGGTCTGGCCATACCGGACATGCCTTGCATGTATAGCTTTAACTATCTTATGCTAATTGAAAAATCAAACGTAATCTAATAAATAATTCTGCAATGAAGCCCCTTGTCATTGACATGCTGCAATGCTCGTTCATGAAGTCTGCAGTTATGCAAGAGCTTGAATAAGCGTGACAGCTCTAAACCCTGTTTATAAATGTTTGATGACAACCAACTAAATGTTTTAGACACGCACACAATGACAGGTCCTGGCTTTTTTCACGGCAAACCATTAACTGTAACTCAATGCTCCCCAAACAATCCCTGGAAGGAACTTACTTGCGAACTGTTCCCAACTGCAAGAACATCTGTAATGTTTGGTTTTGGTGCGACCGCATGCAGGTTATATAATGGAGATTGCAGGCACACACACACATGCATACACACTCACTCACACACACATCACACTAACCCTCATGCAAAATGAGTTGATGTTATTTGTGTCAGGAATATAACTCATTCATGTACAGCTCAATCCACCCATGTGCATGCATGATTAATGTACTAAAGGTGTGCTATGTTATGTAATTGGTGCTACTATTCAACCCAGTCTCACATCAAAACATGTGATAATAATTGTGACGTGGCGACGTTTTATTGGCCTATTCTGTTCTATTGGTCTGCGTCCGCGTCACATGACCGCCAAGCCTCGGTCTGCCAAAGCAAATCAAAATGGCTGATTCCTTCCTAACCCTAACCCTAACCCGATTCCTTTTACTCTAAGTGGAAAATGCAATATTTTAAGATAGTTTCGGCATTTACAATGCATTTTGATAACATTTATAGTGAGAAATGTGCATTTTATTTTCATAATTCGTTCAGTTTAGTTTGTTAGTTGTTATGAATTCTTCCTGCCAGATCGGTACTGCGCATGTGCAACTCAACAAAATGAAAAAGAAAAAGTTGGACTCCGGCCACATTGGGTCTGTGTACTCTGGTGCACGTGTTTCCAACACATGTCCCATGGGCCAAATCAGGCCCTCGGCCAATTACTATCCGGCCTGCGCAATCATTTGAGTTTTCAAGTAATTTTGGCCCCCTCCATGTGCGGCACCACAAGTCCCATCAAGCATTGCAAACGTGTTCCTATACATGGGTGCTACGTGCTGAATTGCCGCACCACCTTCCCCCTCACGGCCACACGAAAGCAAACCTTATATCCAAGGATGCATACTAACCCTAACCCTAAGCTATATCCAAGGATGCATACTAACCCTAACCCTACATTATATCCAAGGATGCATACTAACCCTAACCCTCCGTTATATCCAAGGATGCATACTAACCCTAACCCTCCGTTATATCCAAGGATGCATACTAACCCTAACCCTCCGTTATATCCAAGGATGCATACTAACCCTAACCCTACATTATATCCAAGGATGCATACTAACCCTAACCCTCTGTTATATCCAAGGATGCATACTAACCCTAACCCTCTGTTATATCCAAGGATGCATACTAACCCTAACCCTCTGTTATATCCAAGGATGCATACTAACCCTAACCCTCTGTTATATCCAAGGATGCATACTAACCCTAACCCTCTGTTATATCCAAGGATGCATACTAACCCTAACCCTCCATTATATCCAAGGATGCATACTAAACCTAACCCTCCGTTATATCCAAGGATGCATACTAACCCTAACCCTACTCTATATCCAAGGATGCATACTAACCCTAAGTTATCTCCAAGGATGCATACTAACCCTAAACCTATATCCAAGGATGCATACTTGCATACTTGGATGCATCAGTATCAGGACCACTGATGAGTATCAGGACCACTCACTGGTTCAGCAGCATTTACTTTAGCGTGTCCAGCCTGATGTGGTGCATTCAGTCGGACTCCTGGTTTTCCATTGACAACGTTGTAACCGCAGCAACTAGAGAGGCAGCCATGCCATTCATCGCTAATTGCCATGCAAACAACTAACAAAAAATGACTGAGTGCTGCTAAATGGCACATCTAGTTTTAAAAAAGCTTCAGACGGACTTTAAGAGAAAATAAAATTGTATGCAAATAGCACCTAGTCAAAAGTAAAGTAGATCTGGTTAAGTGGTTGGAGTCATGTCACACACTGACTCAAATATTGAGATATATCCCGGGAACACGGGAGACAGACCCAAATGCAGAGACGGAGAAGGAGGCAGGACGACCTTAAAGGGAATTTAATAAAGGGACTTACGGGTAATGGAAGACAGGCAGGTACAAAATCACAACAAGGTAACAAACAACAGGAACCACAGGAACAGAAACCGAGTAACTGGGGACAAACTCACAACACATGGGAACCAGGATATAAAGGGAGTGGCTGACGAGGGAACGAGGTGCAGGTGAAATGATAAGGAACAGGTGAAACTAATCAGGGAAATCACAAGGGGCGGGAAAAACACAAAGACAGGAAGTGAACTCAAAACATAACACATGAGGGCTGAACTACCAAAATAACAGGAAACCATAAACAGAAACACGGGGACACTAGCTGATAAAAAGGAACTGTTTCAGCCAAGTTTGTTGTTGTTGTGGTGTGTGTGTGTGTGTGTATGTGTGTGTGTGTGACAGAGAGCATGCATGTGTGTGTGTGTGTGTATAGTGAAGGAGGAAGAGGGGTAGCACTGCATTCTAAGTATGCAGATCGCATGCCCCCCCCCCCCTCTCCCGGGCATCGGTGCATCACAACAGAATGGTACTGGTGATAAAGAGGGAGAACCGCCGCGGGTGTCGGCAAGCAGCTGCATTCCTGCTCTGCAGCCTGTGGTAACCACACACTGTGGCCAAGCTGGTGTTGCTGTTTACATACGTGTACGGACCAGAACACAGTTAAAAACCACAGCACACCATTTTAAATATGCTTTGAATGCGCCCATTCGATTTCTTGTTTCATAATCCTCTTTTAAAGTAAACTTGAGTGCCCTCCTCCCACTCCAAATATTGCAATGTGTGTGTGTGTGTGTATTTGTAGTACAGTCCATGGGTCATGTTTATTCACTTGGATCTGGATTGGTGTGTGTGGTCATCTCGCTTGCACAGAACACAGCAAAACAGTAGATCAGCGCTACCTCATCCTGCCATCACTCAAAGTGGCCTTTGGTGGCCTACGGGTTGATAACCCTCATTGTGCAACTGTGTGTGTGTGTGTGTGTGTGTGTGACGATCGGGTACAGAGGTCACCAAGGCCTCATATCCAACAAAAGGGGGATGGGGGGGGGGGGGGGGGGCGGTAACAGCGGGGGTGGGAGCTGATCTCAAAGGGGAGGGTCCTCACTGTAAAGGCAGGGTCATGCAGGAGCTATAAAAGGCCCCTGCGTTCCCGTTGTTTGCACTTGAGAGATCGCCACCATGAAGTTCTTGGCTCTGCTGTCGCTGGCGTGCGTGTTTTGCGTGGCGCTGGCAGCGCCCATCGAGGAGGAGGGCGTGAAGACGGGCTCGTGCGCCGACAACTTCACGCTCAGCGCCGCCGGGCTGGCGATCCGGGAGATCAACAAGGACCGCCGGGACGGCTACGTCCTGGCCCTGCACCGCCTCGCCAACGTCAACCAGATGATCCACGTGAGTGAGCGCTGCTGCGCGCGTGTGTGCGTGTGCGTGTGTGTGTGAGTGAGAGAGAGAGAGTGTATCTCTGTGGTGTGTGGAGAACCAAAAAAGAAATGTTTCACTTTCTGAGAAGACTTTTTTGATGGGCCTGGCACAGGCACTGCCCCCCTTTGCCCTCATTGGCTTGAAGTGCGCCTCTGGCCAAAACAAACTGCTTTTTTGTTAATACAGTAATAATCAAATTTGTTTAATCAAACGGATGAACTGATTTTCTGACGGACCTGTGTGTGGCTGTGTGTGTGTGTGTTTTACAGGCAGAGACAGGAGTGGTTTTCTACCTCCTTATGGATGTTGTGGAGACCGACTGCCATGTCCTCAGCAAGAAGGACTCGAAGAGCTGTCAAATCAGGGGTAGCGAGGCGGTGCGTCGACGTGTACACGCGCACACACACACACACACACACACACACACGCACACACAAACTTGACAGCTTTTCAAAAATATGAGTACAGCAATATATGCCTGCCCTCCGCAACCCCGTCCCTCCCCAGACCCTTCTAACAGCCATGTTTTCCTTTGTTAGCATGTTGTTTGCACTGTGGACTACTACTGTATGTGAATACATATATCTCTCTCTCTCTCTCTCTCTCTCTCTCTCTCTCTCTCTCTCTGCAGGTGTATGGTCAGTGCAGAGCTGCCATCTACATCAACAGGCCGCAGAGGATCGTGCGTCTCTACAAATACAAGTGCCTGATCAGGCCAAGTAAGCCGCAACGCAAGCGTATGGGTGTGATGAAAAAAGTCCACCCTCCTTCCCTTACAGTGATATTTTTGTTTGTTTTTGTATGCTTTCGCAACGCAAACATGTTGTTGTCCCAATGAAGCCGAATCAATGAAATTGAGAGAGAGAGAGAGAGGATGAATAGAGTCCACAGATCATCATCATCATCATCATCATGTCGGTCCTTCTCTTCAGTTTCCCCCGCGCAAGTGGTGGCCATCTGCCCCGACTGCCCGACCAGCATCAGCAAGTCCAGCGCCAACATCGCGAAGACCGTCTCGCTCTCCCTGGACAAATTCAACAAGGAGAGCAGCGTAGCCAACCGCTTCAACCTGCTGGAAGTCACCCGGGCGGTGTCACAGGTCAGCGGCGCCTGACGCAGCACAGCGTTATCTACACTGTGTTTAACCTCAGTAATTCAATCAGCCTATAGGAAGACGACGACGTTTCAGCACAACGCGGTGGATAGTACAACGTGCAGTCACGTGCACTTTTGAAGTTACTGTGTGTGTGTGTGTGTGTGTGTGTGTGTGTGTGTGTGTGTGTGTGTGTGTGTGTGCGTGTGCACGCGCGCTACAGGGAGGTATGATGGAGTACTATGGCGCCGAATACATCATCCAGGAATCCAGCTGTGCCAACAACGACACCACCACTGAGAAGTGTCCCCCCATGGATTGCGAATTCGCAGTAAGTTGAATTTTAAAAAAAAAAAAACGTTTCAGCATTTTGACCTTGCACAGCGTATCGTGTATTTTTTTCCCCCATCAACAATTTCTTCGACGCATTTCCGTATGTCTTCATTTATGCGCGTCTTCTTTTTCCAAATACATTTCTGACACCCTTCCCTGTTGTCTTCAGCACAAGGGCTTCTGCAAGGGTTCCCTCTACATCCGGGAAGATGAGACCGTCGAAGTGGACTGTGAAATCTATGAGCCTGAGGTAAGACTCGCCGAGCGTTCCCAAACGTCTTCGAAATGTGGATTTGGGACCACTTTGCCGGGACCCCCGCCGCCGACATTGCACATACAAATGTCATTGTAAAGTGAACACAAGCTTTAACGATTCACATCCGTGTCACTTAGGAGACACTTTGATCCGTAGCGCAAAAAAGTACAAATTAGGCTGAGAACAAAGCCAAGGACGCGATCACAATCGGAGTCGCCGCAAAGAAAGCTAAAGCGCTTGCACAGCACAGTAAAACAAAGCAACAACTGGGCAACCGAGTGCAGAGTCGCCACAGCCAATCATGTTTGTTTCCCCCGCAGTCCGCCGAGGAGCAGAAGAAGCTGCACCTGCTGGGAGGGGAGGCGGACCACAGCCACGCCGAAGCCGCCGAACCCCACGACCACACGCACGCCCACGACCACGCCGGGGACCACACCAAGGGCCGCGCCCAAGCCGGCCACGTCCACGGCGCCGGCCACAGCCACGGCGGCGGCAAGCAGCACACCCACGAGGACGGCACCGCCCACGACCACGACCACGTGCACGCCCACCACGCCGCGGCGCACGACC
This sequence comes from Merluccius polli, assembly GCA_030340625.1. NCBI lineage: Eukaryota > Metazoa > Chordata > Actinopteri > Gadiformes > Merlucciidae > Merluccius > Merluccius polli. Next base: position 135,240 of record JAOPHQ010005159.1, read on the forward strand.
ACGCGGCCGACCGCCCCAACCAGCACCACAACTACGAGCACGACGGCGCCGCGCACACCCACACCCACGACCACGACCACGACCTGGCGCTGGACCACGACCACAAGCACCAGCACCTGCACGCGCACGAGCACCACCACCACCACCACCACCCGGAGCAGGCCAAGCCGCCGCACCACCACCACCCGGAAGGCATGGTGATCCTGCTGCCCTCCATGGACACGCCCACCACCTTCCCCACGGCGGGGGTCCCGCTCCCCGCCGTCCCCAAGGGCGAAGGCGAGCCCACCATCGTGCCGTTCCCCACGGCCGTGGCGGCCGACTGCCCTTCCGCGGCCAACCCGGAGGCCACCAACGCCCTGGTGAACGCGGCCTTCGCCGCCGACCCCGAGTTCAAGGTTGTTGCGGAATGAACTGTTGAACTAGTCTGAATCACGCGTATGCGCACACACACACACACACACACACACACACACACACACACGCACACACACACACACACACACACACACGTACACACACACACTAGCCGCCGTGTATCTGGGATAGAACGGACTGAATACTACACTGTTGTGCACAGACTTGCGCTCACCTCACATACATGCACTTTGAGCATCAATACATACAATCATATAAAACTGCCATTGTATGAATTTGGTTTAAAAAAAAGTCCACCTTAATAATAATAATAATAACTGCATCAGCCTCTTCAGTGTGCGGATAACAATGAATTCAACCATGATGAGTTGTCCTGAATTCAGCTGCTGACATCGTTTGTTCATATGTTTGGTTGCACAAAAAATAAATGGTATCACCAACAATCATTCACTCTGCTTATCTCTTTTTATGAGTAAATCAGTATATTATATTTTTGGGAAAACCTATTGTGCTGTTTGACACTTATAATAACTTGATAATTCAGTAAACAGAAAATGTATGTTTCATATATCTACATCAAGCCTATATGTTTTGTATAATAGTTGTATTAATACAACTCTTCACATAGAAATAACATTTGACCAAGCAACCCCATCACTTTGATCAAGCAACAAACACTGTCGGCATTTCCCATATTCAAGGAGCAAAATTAGTAGGATACACATATATAGTGTACACCTGAAGAGAAGCAGAATAATAGAAAGGTCAAAGGTATAATATACCTTTACACACGACATGCAAACTGAAGGCTCACCCACATAATATGTAGAAGACAGAAGGAAATGGAGATGGTCGGAAAAAAAAAAAAGAACGTGAGCGTTTATACTTCTCTGGGTTACAAACTGGCCCAGTACAAGCCAGTCTCTGCACTCATTACATTATTATTGCAGGACCAGTTTAATCACAACATGATAAATGCAATGGTAAAGGCCAGAAAACAGCACAAACAAAATCCAATGGTATGGACAAATACTGTTATAAATTAATTTACATTTACATTTAGGGCATTTAGTAGACACTTTTGTCCATACAAAAAGTACATTTGTCAGAAGAAAGTGCAACAGTGAATGGCTCTGGGTCTATTTAAGCTGTAACATCTGGTTCCCAACATGTGAGGGTTGAATTTGCCCTTTGACTCCACATTCCCTTTCCACAATCCTCTTTCTCTCTCTTTCTCTTCTAATCGTCTTTCCCTCTCCTATTGCAGAACGTGAAAAATAAAACATTAGAGAATAGAAATGTTACAAACATGGGGTTGACTTTAAAATCAGAATTAATCCAGTGCAACAAAACCAAGATAGGCCGATAGTCAATTTATTGTCAACCGGCTTTTTAAAAAAATCATATAATACATTTAGAAAACAAGGTTTTCTCATGACTAATTTTTCTGTCTTTTTGTAGAGTAGGTGTTGTGTTTTCTGTGGAGTTTGTCATTGGTGTAGTTTTATTTCTTATTTACATGTTTCAATCAAATGTCTACGTTTGAGGTTCGGCAGCCCGATATGGTACTGCCCCTTTAAGAGAGCAGCGTGCTGTGGGCAGTGTTGCCAGATTGGGCGGTTTTCCGCCCAATTGGGCTACTTTTGCTTACGTCAGGCGGGGAAAAAACACATTGGGCTGGTGAATAAAATTTGGGCTGCTTTTGTCCACATTTGGCGAGTTTTAATATTGTGAAAACAGCACTCTCTCTCTCTTTTAAATAAATAAATAGCTTTAATACATAAATAAATAGCTTTAATAAATAAATAAATAAATAATTGATGCGAGTTGTAGGTTATTCAATCGGCATCTTTTTTTTTTTTTTTTCCAATCGGCATCATTTCATTTAGCAACTTAACCGCGTGACGTCAGTTCAGCAAAGCCGCCACACTCGCTGCTAAGCAGCGAGGAGAAAAAGAGGGGGAGGGAGGGAGAGAGGAGAAAAAGAGAGGCAGGGAGAGGCACTCTGCATTTTTTTGTTTGTTTTAAATTGTTTTGCAAGTAGTCCTCATACGGGTAATTTGTGATGCAAATAATGATATTTAAAAGTGCACCTTTTTACAATTTTTGCAGCTTTTTGCAATTTGCAAAAAACTATTTATCTATCATTTATGTGTGGTTATTTGATGCAGATATGAAGCTCTTGATACTTACGAGTGTTTTCTATTGCATGTGTTATGATTTTACGGGTTTACACGGGTGTCTTGCAACTTTGTGGTTTGGGCTGATTTTTATTGGATTGGGCAGGTTCTAAGATGTGATTGGGCTGGAAACTGTCAATCTCATCTGGCAACACTGGCTGTGGGTCCATGTGACCGTGTTTACCCCGTGAAAAGGAAGCGCACGATTAGTTTGATCTGTACTAACTGTACTAACTTTCAACCCGCTATGCAGCCACTTGGTTTATTACCCGATTTCCCTTTTTCAGAAATAAACAAATACAAGTGAAATACTGAGCAGTACCCTTTGTACACCGGGTTGCCCTTTCCGTGGGGAGAAAACAGAACAGTAGACGTCTTGGAGACAAAGTGTCATGTGACCAGCAGGAAACCATGGAAACGGTGTGAAGTGAGGAGTTTCTTTGATATTTCATTTTGCAAGTTTTGTGCTCATGCACAGGTGCATCCTCAACTCCAAACATAACAGTCCAATCAGCAAGCCTAAATAGAGTACAAATAGCATAGTAAACACTTTCAAAGCTATATCAAACATGTCGCACATATTTTATGTCCTTTTCATGTCCTAATGAACACACACACACACAAAATGCCTAAGTAACAGCATGCCTATGAAACATATCATATAGGCATTTTATTTACATTTAGGCTCTGTATCAATGGTTTTGCAATGAAATTCAATGCTAATAAAATCTAAATAAGAACAAAGTCAGCGTTACCTGTGTGTGTGTGTGTGTGTGTGTGTGTGTGTGTGTGTGTGTGTGTGTGTGTGTGTGTGTGTGTGTGTGTCCTACACTGCAGGTGTATGCTGAATGTGTTGCATATGTCTTCGCTTGAAGCCCCATTTGAGCTGCAGCGCTACTTCTGTGCAATAGTTTGTATGCACTGGATCAGTGCCCCGACTGCGCCACACCGGACAGACTTGACGATCCCATCGTCACGGATACCACCAAGCTCTCCTTGCAGCGGTTCAATGCAGGAATCACCCTGGCTAATCGCTTTAGCCTGCAGGACATCACTAGAGCCAGTTCACAGGTAGACATTGAGAGAAACACACACTTGTGTTCAGGGCCATTCCCTCTGCTGATTCAATCACTGTGTGTGTGTGTGTGTGTGTGTGTGTGTGTGTGTGTGTGTGTGTGTGTGTGTGTGTGTGTGTGTGTGTGTGTGTGTGTGTGTGTGTGTGTGTGTACAGTGAGGGTCCAAAGTACCATGTGGAGTTCAGCATTCAAGATACAGTGTGTTCCAAGGTAAACAATACATGTGATTATCATGCCAAGTCAGTTTGCTGTAAGTATAAACACACACACACACACACACACACACACACACACACACACACACACACACAGTCATTAAGTGCACGAGTGTGCAAAGAATGACCAGAGATGTGTTTAAGAATCGAAAATATAAAACTGCTTATCCATGTCAATACAGTGACTGAAACGCATGGTGGCTAAAACGCAGAATATAAATGAGATCTCATTTAAAAATTAATATTAAGGTCTTGGAACCAGCTGTAGGCCTCGGCCGGCTTTAACGTTGAATTGGTTATGAAAAGATGGACTTTCATATGAATAATGTATTACATGAAGCTACAGGAATCATGTCATTGAGAGTTTCGTCACAATTTATTTAAATGGCGCATCAGTATTGAAACAAGCACTCCTTTTTGCCTTAGTATTATAATGTGTTTGTACTTCAGTAAGTCAGTTTGCTGTAAGTATAAACACACACACACACACACACACACACACACACACACACAAAGTCATTAAGTGCACGAGTGTGCAAAGAATGACCAGAGATGCGTTTAAGAATCGAAAATATAAAACTGCTTATCCATGTCAATACAGTGATCAGCAATACGACCATTATAGCTGCTAAACGTCGTTATAACCGATATAACCTACTGACCTGGGGTAGGGGTTCGTCTGTACAGCCCAGGCACCCGACTCGACTGTGATCGGTCTATTCAATAGACGTTATCAGCACACATCAGTCCCATTTATATGGGCTAGTAGGGGCCTACTAAACCTACTGGTAGGTTCAGAAGGCTGTTATCAACCATTTCTATCAGCGGGCCATTATTTCAGTGAGCCAGTAGGGGGCGCCCTAGTGGAGCCCCCTCATGACGAGGGCGAGGAATACAGAGGTATGGTACACGTTTGCAAATCTAAAAATGAGACTGTAACTTAGTTGTTAGTACTATGAGAAAGATGTAAGTTCACCCTTACTAATGAAAGACCAGGATTACTGTCTGGTTACCCATGAACCCTTATGGGGCCCTACTAGCCCATATAAATGGGACTGATGCGTGCTGATAACGTCTATTGAATAGACTGATAACGGTCAAATCGGGTGCACCAGGAGACACCTCAGTGTTGAACTGAGAGAGGATGTCATTATTAATATGAGGGACAACATGAAGGCTATTAAAATACACAAAAATGCAGTGACAGCGCCATCTGGGGTTAAACTCAAATTTTAAAAAAGCTATAGGAAAAGACGCCTTAAAAGGGAGAGCTAGAGTTGAAGTTGAAGCGGTCTTGTTTTGGTATAAGATAAAAGATGGTTAATTGTAGGTATAAAGTTTATGGTTAAGGCAGGGTGTTTTGTTTAGGTATTAGGTTAGAGATGGAAACACCGGAAACCACTCTAATGATCATTTCTTGTTAAAAAAAAACTATATTTGGTTTTTACCTTACGATGTCAAGGTTATAGGCTAGTATGGCTGCATATATATATATATATATATATAGTTTTTTACAATAATATTTAATAACCAGATTTATTCAGAATACCCACATCCCACAGATGTGAAATCTACAAGATATGTCAAAAAGTGTACCCCACCAATAAAATGTTTTTTATAAATATATATATATAAAGAAACAAAACATGAACAATATAAAAACATAGGCCTATACTAAAATATAAAAAATAAAACCCCCGCCGGAACTGCAGGAGGCGGTGTGCACCCAGAGCGCCTCTTCCACGGGACCGGAAGTGCCAGAAACACCGGAAGTGACGCTGTGTGAAAACATCAACAAGCCCGCCCGTCTCAATGGAGAACCGACAGCCACAGCTACAGACAGACGGCCCGCTACGGACCGAACCAGTGGCGTTAGGTACCGACGGTACGTCCGTTTACCAGTAGAGTAAACCAGAGAGTAAACTAGAGCGGCTCTCCTTTAGCGAAACACGGAGAGCTAGCGTCGCTACTGGCAACCACCAACGGACGGTTATAACGGCGCCATTACCGCTCAGTACCGACACCCGTTCACCAACCACGGACCGTCAGTAGCAGGGGGTAAAAGCCACGTTAACCCCCCTCCTAGGTTGGGGTCTTACGCGTGAGGCCGTCAACGTACGTGGACTTCGCCACACCCGGATGGACCGCAGCCGCCATTAACGTCATGAGCTGCGCCTGCGCGTCTCCTACTAATTGAAGGCGCTAATTGAGAGCGCTAATTGACGACCGGTGACGCGCCGGTTATTTACTTTACTTTCCACCCATTGGACCGCTGCTTCGCGATGCCCCCCCAGCAGCCGCCGCCGCCGCTGCTCCTCCTCCTCCTCCTTCCTGTCAATTAGTAACCCCCGCTTCCGGTCAGTGGTGCGCCTCGCAATTACCTCCGATGGCCCAGTGTAGTAGCGCCGAAGCGGCGGGGAAGGTTCCGCCCTCCTCCTCCTCCTCCGCCTCCTCCTCCTCCATCTCCTCCAGGGGCGTGGACCAGAGCCTGAAGCCGGTGCTGTTCGAGATCTTCGGGGAGCTGTGGCAGGTGGAGGCCCGGCTGGGCCAGGGCGTGTCGGCGGCGGTCTACCAGGTGAGCTCCCGCAGCGCCGCCGCCGCCGCCGCCGTCAAGGAGTTCCAGGCCGACGGCCAGGGGGGCGACTACGGCTACCAGAAGGAGCGGGCCGTGCTGGAGGACATCCAGGGACGCAAGAACATCGGTAATGGACGTTTCACCTTCTCCGCAGTGTGTCTAGTGTGTGTGTGTACTGCTGCACTGCCATTATTACCTGGAGGAAACGCACCCGTCGTTAATGTGAGGGAGATGCACACACACACACCTGCTGCTGGGCCTATAGAGTGGTGCAGTTCATTAGCATGTTGGCACTTCCGGTTCCCTCGTCTCGAAGTCGACGGGTTTTTTGAATGGGTTTTTGGTGAGAAGGCTGAAATAAGGTCTGTGGTTTTAACACAAGCTTAAGAGATTTACACGTTTTGGTCTACGACATAAAATACGTCAGTAAATACCCCCAATCGTGAATTTTGAAGCTTTTACGTGTCTTAAAAAACTTCTGGCGATTGCATTTTACGCTTCAAAAGTCATAAAAGTATAATAGTGTTCATTGGTGAATATTATCTTGCTTAACAAAACGTGTGAGTATCATAAACTTTTGTTTGCCACAGAGCTTATTTTCTGCAATAACGCAAAATCCAATGGGAAAAACCCATTGGCTTGTTGTCAAGGGAACCCAGGGCGACGCTAACTTCCGGGTTGGCCTACAAAAATAGGTCATCCCTGCACCGCTCTATTGGTACGTACCAATAGGCCGTGTTTTATCCATCTCAGCAGGTGAAAGAAATCTCCAATCCAGCATGTCCGGGATAGGCACTATGCACAAGAAAGGTCGGGGGGTCGAAACTCGTCACTGACACTGTATGCATTCACGTCTCGTCAATACAAACTATTGCACAGAAGTAGCGCTGCAGCTCAAATGGGGCTTCAAGCGAAGACATATGCAGCACATTCAGCGTACACCTGCAGTGTAGGACACACACACAGAGGTAACGCTGACTCCTCATCACCACCGGCGATGAGGTTAATTGTTGCCCGCGTAGCAGGGAATAATAATGACGCCTAAACAACATGGGGGTACCCTCACATTTGGCTCTTACCTGCGTCATGGTTTAATGGTGAAGTACTCTTGGGAGAGAAGTGGGTCTCATTTGAAACGCTTGATATGGACGTGTTGTTTTGTTTTTCTCCTAATTGGTCTATTCGTTTTCCCTTTCCCCGTCCTTAGTGACTCTGTACGGCGTGTTCACCAACCACAGCTGCGCCGGGGTGCCCACACACTGTCTTCTGCTGGAGCTGCTGGACGTGAGCGTGTCCGAGCTGTTGGTGAGGAGCAGCGCCCAGGGCCAGGCCATCATCACGCAGGGCGGCAGTGGAAGGTATGCATGCACTTGTTGAGGGTTATGAGACCCAGTAACTTTCTTGGAGTTACTTTTACAAGGGTTAATGCATGATGCAGTATTTCATACAAAAATGAAATTGCAATAATCTAGTCTCATTTGCCATGCTGGGTCTTAAATGTGGTCCTGACTCGCTCAACTGGTAGAGCATGGCATTAACGTTGCCAGGGTTAGGGGGTCGATGCCCACTGGGACCACACCCATGCTAAACATGTATGCACTCACGGTATTGTAAGCCGCTTTGTATAAAAGCGTCCACCAAATGGCGTGTGTATAAATATAAATGACCTTTGGTAGAAAACAAACCAAAAATAAGCATATTTTGGATAAAGCATACAATGCTTTATCCACATGCTATGTGAGTATGTTTGAACCCACGAGCACATTTGTATTTGGGCCTTTAGACTGCTTTGTGTGTTCTTTGCTATGCCACTAGAGGTCTCTATTGCATTTTGTATACTACCAAACTAGTAGTGACTAACACATAATGGGAGAAAGATCGTTTTCATTTTATGATGATTTTACATTTTCATTGCCATGACAGGGCTCAAAATTAACTTTTTTACTTGGTAGCACTGGTGCTCCTAAGTGCCGCTAGATTAAACACTGAAGCTGCGCACACATTGGCTTGCAGCGCTCATCTCACCCTCGTCTCGTCGCTCCGGTGGGGCATCGTTGAAATGATGCAATGAGTTGAGTCCGTTTCACAGTGAAGAAAACACGATCCACCTAATTATATTTACTAATGACTTAAGATGATTTATTTAGAGTGATTATTATTTATTTATTATTATTTAGATTATAACTTCCAAAGCTGGACGACTCATAACTGTTTTGTATGGAAGATTTTAGTGGCTAATTGAAATGCAATCACTATAGCCACACATAATGAATGAATGGCATAATCAACTGTCCAATCACAGTCCGGCGAAGGCCAACTAAATCCTGCACAAGTTTGCCACAACAATGGCACAATGGCACCAATAAGATGGCTTCAGCTGTGAGTGAGGTCTTCCACACTGTTGGTCCATATCCGACAACTCTTTCTTGCGTTTTTTGGCTTCAGAAAAGTGAAATGTAGGACACCCCCCTCTAAAGAGGCCACCGGCGCTTAGTTACGGTTGCTAATGTAGGATTGGACAGTGGCCGTTCTAGGGAGGGGCTTAGCGAATGGTCAATTCAACTGCTGCGATGCGGAACACATCCGCCACAGGAGAGCCGACTGCAATGATGCATGTCGCAAAATGCATTTTAGCCTAATTTAAAATACGATTTTGTAATTAAAATGTGATTAAGCATTTCAAACGGCTCCTATAAGTGTACTAACTAGCGAATGTACACAGAAAGGGATATTCGACTGGGGGAAAAAAAGCGAGAAAAAGGTCGCACCAGAACAAATGCTCCCAGGTATATTTTGAGGTTGCAGAGGTTCAGTTTGGCGAGCATGTGACAAACGGTTGCAATTTCGAGGCCTGTACGATTTTGATTGTAAGTTATAACGTATCACGGCTAATGACAATCCCCCTAAAGTGCTGACATTGGCTCTCCATTAGCGCCAGGCCCAGACAGGGCCACTCCATGTGGATGGTGCAGCACTGTGCCCGCGACATCCTGGACGCCCTCGCCTTCCTGCACGGCGAGGGCTACGTGCACGCAGACCTCAAGCCGCGCAACATCCTGTGGAGCGCCGACGACGAGTGCTTCAAACTCATCGACTTTGGACTGAGCTTTAAAGACGGACACCAGGTTGGTGAGCCTCAACTAAGAGGGGGAGGGAAATGGGCCGCTTCACTCCATCCCATTAAAATAACCACTGATCATCGCCCCAAGCCTATGCAAGTCATCAGCAGCTCAGTCTGCTTGGGTAATATAAGGCATGGCATTTGAGTATGGCGACTAGTAAAAGTGCTACATGCTGTCACATTACCAGCTTGTCGTTTTATGGGTTTTTCAACCCAACCCCAACTTCTCCTTAAACCCCTCCCTCCCTCCTCCACCAGGATGTGAAGTACATCCAGACAGACGGGTACCGCGCCCCGGAAGCAGAGCTCCAGAACAGCCTGGCCAGGGCCGGTGTGGAGGCCGAGGGCGACTCCGGCTGCTCCACCGCCGTGGATATGTGGAGCCTGGGCATCGTCCTCCTGGAGATGTACTCTGGGATGAAACTGAAGGAGACCATCCACTCTCCAGAGTGGGAGGTGCGGTACAGCTCAGCAAATTGTGCCGGTTTCATCATCATCCCTCGTTGTTCGCGTTATTCCAGTCACACTCGATAATGGAGTGGAATTGGGTTAGGTGCTGCTGGAAGTCAATTTAGTTTTGTCTTGTTAGCTTGAACCCTGCTGGTATTTTAGCATTAAAACTAAATCTACCGTATTAGTGATGTCTGCTTTTCAAAACATATTTTTTCATGAAACTGGTTACATGAATTATAGCGTGCTAAAATGATTATCGTTTCTCTCAGGAAAACAATTCGGCCATAGTAGACCATATCTTTGCCAGCAAGACGATGGCGTGGCCTGCCATTCCCATCTATCACCTCAGAGACCTTATCAAAAGGTAAAACCTTTCACTCCACCTATACATGCCATTGAACTGAACCAGTCGTGAAGATGGGCTAATTTGTGTCTGTCTCTGGGGGGGGTGGGGGGTCTATACCGTCACCGCTCTTCACTACACTGGTAAACATTGAGCTTGTGGTCTGATATCGTTTCCCACCTGCAGTATGCTTTGCAAAGACCCCAAGGACCGGGTCACCGCTGAAGCCGCCCTGCTGAATCCGTTCTTTAGCATTCCCTTCGGTATGTTTTGCTGCTTAAATACCATGAGATGCGCATGCGCAACACACAACATCTTATGTCACCACTTGTCGGGTCAAGCTTCATTATGCTTCATTATCTTGCTAGCTCCTCACGTTGAAGACCTGGTCCTGCTGCCGTCTCCCGTCCTGCGCCTCCTCAACCTCATCGATGACAACCAACTGCACAATGAAGACGAGTACGAGGGTAGGCGCTAATTAAAGGAAAACCAAACACCTAAAGCAACTTGTGTTGGCTGAAACATAATGTAGTGGGTTGCATAGTAAATGTGGATCGATCCTGGTCCAAATCTTGACTTGAATGCACAAAACCTTAGGATAAGTTGTGAAGATGGACTCTCGTTGCCCTCTGTTAATTGTTAGTTTGGCAGTTTTGGGGAATCTGGTAAGGGGCTAGCATGAGTAGCTTGGATCCTGTCATGTTAGTTTTTCGCGTTTTGTTCCCCAGATATCTTGGAGGACATGAAGGAGGAGTGCCAGAAGTATGGTTCGGTGGTCTCCGTGCTGATCCCCAAGGAGAACGCAGGAAAAGGACAGGTAACCCAAACTCTTTCAGTCACCAACACCCCCCCCCTCCCCCCCAGTTGTCCATCATTGTTCATCTCCTGTCTCCGGTGCTAATGTCTTGTGTCAGGTCTTCGTGGAGTACACCAACTCCAACGAGTCCAAAGAAGCCCAGAAGATGCTCACCGGCCGCACCTTTGACGGCAAGTTTGTGGTGGCCACCTTCTACCCGCGCAGCTCCTACAAGAGGGGCTACCTGTACCAGTGCAGCCACTGAGCGCGCCGGTACGCACCCCTCCGACCCCACACCACATATCTGAGAACCGTCACTGTACGCAAGACAAAGATGTCTTCATTTTAAATCGGCTTTTTGTTTTCCCCCCAAAAAACTAGTTTTGAGTAGTATAGTTTACCTTGTGTGGGGGGGGGAGGGGGTGGGGGGTCCTTCTCCCAGCTTGCGTGTGTTTTTGACTTTCCACATGTTTAAAACCCCTCTGCACTGTATACACATGAAACTCGCTAGTGAGGCGTCGCATGGCGGGGGGGGGGGGGGGGAGAGACTCATCCGTCGTCCGTCCAGTACTTCTGTGATGACCAACCTGTCCGTTTTTTAGAAGTAGGCAAGATTAGATGTTTGTTATAAATCCCAGACAGGAAGTCAATAGAGGCGTGGGGGTCTTGGGAGGATACTGGTGTATCTGCAGGCCTGTAGCAAACTCGTCCCCAAGGTCAGTAGAATCGGAGCTGCGGACAATGCCGGTGTCCGTTCACCGTGTTGAGCACTTGTATGTAAATGTGGTGGCCTAGGTTAATATTTATGGTTCCAGGAGGGCTGTATTGGCTATTATTTGCTTGTTAGATTGCCATTCTCCTGGTGGGTTCTCTAGCCTTACGCTTATAGTGTGCATTTTGCAGTGAGTATTTTGTCGTAAACTCAAGCATTTGGCCTTAAAAAAAAAAAGTGGTCTCTTGTCACCTAAAATGACTTATGACCACAGGGTTTAAGTAGTGCGTATCGGTCTTTACTGACTGTGGGACACGGTACATTGACCTACGGGGTCGCAGTCATCAATAATTTACAAAACCTGAGCCAAAGACTCAAAGCAATATTCTGCTCTCGAAACCCTCATGCGTGTACGTGCCGATAAAGTTCCTAAAACTAAAAACTATATCCAACGCTGCTGGGAATAGCTGGATTCCATTGCTGTGCCGTTCAGAAACGGGAGCAGTTGGACTCGTCGTCCTCGGTTGTGTTATCCATCGCTCGGATAGCGGCAAACTGTCCGCCTTTCTAGAACACTAGTTGTCTTCCTGATGGTTGTATTGGGGCCCGCGGATAGCAGACATCTTGTTTCATCAAGAAAAAACCTGGAGTATGTGTCTCCAAAACGGCGTGTGGCCGAAACCAAAAAAAGAAACGTGGAGTGTTTCCTCTATATATATATATATATATATATATATATATATATATATATGCATTCCATCAACTAGGGTCAATCTGCTCTTTTGTTTTCTTTCTTTTTGAGTGATCACTCGCCCAGGGCAACCGTCAATGAGATGCACAAAGCGCCCCGCGAAGCGTTACAACAAGCCAGCTATCGAACCAAAACTACCGTTGCCAGACGTTACCCTGGACTCGTATGGATGGATTTTGTAGCCCAGTCATGCATCAAATCCCCTTTTTGATAATTATTCGTTGACGGCTATTGTGTTACTCGGTAATGAACACACGTTTTGTGTCGACTGCGGGGAATGGAAAAAAGCCTCCTATTGTAGTTTTGCTCTTCTTAAAGTATCAGCATATGCACATGTTTGAGAGCGATGGGAGATGTTGAATGCACAAAAAAAAAAAGAAAAATCTCCTCCAAGGAACTGATGTGTAGGTTAGGAATCACCCCATGAACTGGGGTATGTGTGACGCTCTGGTTTGAAGGCCTTATTTGGTTCAGAGCTCGACTTCATTTGGGCTCAACCACTCGACTGTAGCACTTTCTTTAGTCATCTGTGGCGCATGGGTTTGAAAAGTGTCCTTTTTTTTTTTACGTCCCATAGTGTTTCCTGCCATGTGATCAACCCACTGTTTCGGAAGTGTCAGGGTTTAATATTTCGTTAAGCAGATGTGGAAACGGGCACCGATAATGTCCTCGAATGCTATAATGTGGAGACCGTCTTGTTCCAGACTTCACTGGTTTTCTCTTCCCAGATTGCTGCTGTTGAAGAGTCATATTCAGTTCCATCCTAATCTATGCCTGTGTGAAATATCGGTCGTGTCATGACTGCTGATGGCCTTCTCGAACGCGGCGCTCCTTCCGGCACAACTTGCGCCTAAATGAAATGCAATGTCGACTCGACTACATAAAGGCATATTCTCTTGCAAATGTTCATAATGTCCAGTGGTTTATAGTGGACTAGTGGTGGTGGGATCCAAGGCCACCTTGGCCCTTGTTCCGTTATGGGTCACCTTCCTACGTCCTTGCTTTGATGCACAGCTTAGCTTGCCGGTTGCAAGGCTTTTATATATCATATTCGCCTCTTAGGGCCTTAGGATGATTATGATGAAGGCAGATGAGATGGCTAGGGAAGTTAAATTAATGGCCTGAGACCGGGAAAATGAGTCTGAAATTGGGTTGAGGAGTGGGGCCGGTATTCATTTTACCATGCAACAGAAACGGCCACATTCAATGGTCTGTTTTACTTCCCTTGTCTCTAATTTGCCCAACATTGTCACTTTCACTTCACAAACTGCAGTAACACAGAACACCTGGATTGATTTAAGGTTTTGTTCACACTCCAAGCTTTTGAATTAAACTGCCTTCCGCCAATATAAGTGGTTTCTGTTGATGAGCTGTTGCTCCTTTTATGCACTGACGCATGCAGGGTTTGCCCATGTGTTACTTGGTTCTGACCTCATACATGGATCTGTAGCGGTAGTGATTCAGTGCCTGCTGAGGCCGGCTGAGGTTTGTGTGGCGCGGTTGGCAGTAAACCTTCTGAGATTTAGTGTGTGCCGCTGCGAGAGAAGTATGCAATCTGTGTTAACAGCAAAAAATGTAAGCTTTGAAAAAGTATGAGGCGGCTGATGTGTGATTGAAATGAGAGCTGAACAATCGATATGAGAGTTGTGCCGTTCCCGGTCATTTATATTTGATGGGAATAGCGAGCTCTGTTCTTGTACCAGAGGCACCGACGGAGCGAGACGGAGCGTGGTAAAAAGTGATTTTCAAAGGAGTTGGAGCACCGTATGCATATTATAATATTGTGAAGCATTTTAAATTATTTTTTCCTCCACATGGTCTTACCAGCCCTGCATCTCCTGTGTTATACCACGAGAATGTGTGAACTAATTTGCAGTGAGGTTTCAGTTGAGCACCAAGGGTAATGTTTTTTTTATTTATTTTTTTTTAGTCGGGACATCTTGATTCATGTGACGCCATCTGGTTCACATATAAACATATATATACCCACTGAATGCGTTTGGAAAAGCACAAATGTTTTACTCTTTGCACAAACTCAACCAAGAGGGACTCACACTGCCGTATTCATAAAAGCATAATATGTGGCCGTTTAATAATAGGACCTCTTGTTTTCGAACACTCAATGGGATCATCAATCTGATTACATCAAACCAGAAACCTGGCCAATCGCCTCCTGTGAGTTAGTCAGACGGCAAACAATGAAGTGGAGATGTCCAAGGTGGTCAATTTGTGATATTCTGGTCAAAATACAATCCTTATTCTCCATAATACTTACACATTGGAAGGGAAGTGAGACAGCTTGTGACTGTTACAATCTCCACAATATCTTCCAGACACAACACAACAATAATTGATAGAAACAAGATTACCCGTGTTGATGAGGACACTGTCCCAAGTGTTAAAATGTATGAAACCTTATTCAAAATGCTAATCTCATGCTACCTTTTTTTTTTATTTTCAAAATGTGGTTAACCCTGGTCCTGGATGTGGACCAGATGGACAGAAACTATAGCAGATGAGTTAACCGCCAGCGTGGAAAATGTAACCGTATGCAAAGCATGTGTTCACTATGGACCTGTTGCTGCTGCTCCTCTGTTGCAGCCTTCCAGGTTAGGGAGCAGCGCCAGTCATGCTGTTGGTTATTACTATTGCACAATAAAAGTTATACTTTGCTTCAACCCCTTATGGTCTTGTTTGTTTATTTCAGGCTTCTGTGTTCAAAGACTCGTACCCATTAAAATCTGATCACTTTGACAAAGATGGGGGTACAACGCAGTGTCATTTTGTAAATATATGACAATGTGTTATTGTGTTTTTTTGGGTTGGGGGCACCAATCAACTATGAAGACCTTTTAGTTTGTTCCCAACCTTTTGTTCCCATTGGGTCATTTAAACGTGCTTGGACAGGGTGTCGTTTGGCCACCTCACCAACAGGAGGCGGTGCAGCACAACACAAGCCCTCCACACTCACTGTACCCCTCTTACGTGGGTCAGGTCGTGATGGGGACGGTCTGCCCTGGATGGGCTAAACGGTTCTCAGCAGTACATCCGTGGGTTGAACGCAACAACACGACACTGCAGACGAAGGTGTGACCCAACCGTCAGGTGGCAATGATCCAGAACATGTCTTGTTGTAATTTGGCCTGTTGTGCAGTTTTCTTACCAAGTGATGCATATTTATTTTCCATGTATCGTGGCGATTATAATGTATAACCCCACAGCGCATTGATCTTAATCCAGAGCCCTCTGAGGATTTACACCGTGGTTTAGTTTACAACCCTTACAGTTAAAATATAAGATGATGCATTGACGATGTGAAACAAAACATTTTTTGGCGAGGAGGTGGCGTCTCTGGTGCCTCTTTAGGAGGAATTAACTGCCCACAGACCTTCCTCTAGTGGACATGATACACTGTGTGTGTGTGTGCGCCCCTCTTTCTCCCGTTACCTTGAAACAGGATAATTAAAATCATCCCACATCTATAAAAGTGTCATACCTCTACCTTTTTTTTTAATTAATCTGGCTGCACTGCTTATTAAAAGGCGGCTATGCTTTTCCTCAAGGTGACTGATTCATTAAGTCTTACACTACCGGTGTTTGTGGCTTCCTGAACATTATCATTGCATTATCATTTTTAGTTTGACAACTTTCAAGAGACTCATGTCCCAAATGTCCATGCCTTTTAAACCCCCCCCCCCCCCCCCTCTGTGTGTCTGCATAGGCCTACATTACAGCTCCCTGCTTCGTCTGTACTGCTCATAAAGGAGACCTTGTTTTGCGTCCAATCTGTGCTCTGGATGACAGATGGACGGCCAGACATGACTGGAAAAGAAAAAAAAAAAGCCCTACAGTGCAGTCTTTTCATTGTGGGTTTATAATATATTACTCACAGGGCCGTCCTCCTCATTCTTTGTCCTTGGGTTATTTCGGACATGTATTAAAGTTGGACGGCCGTGTGAAGCAGCAGTACTTCACTGTGAAGTCTTGATTCAATACCTGTAAACAGTCTCACAAATCACACTTCAGATCAAAGTCTGACGTCATACTTCAGAAATTGGGGCGTTTCACTTGCTTTCGCTTCAAATATGTCTTGGCTCAGCGTGTTGCCGGAGGGATCTGGAAGCACGTCACCGGCGAACACAGACTTGTGTAGCGGTGGTAAACGTGTCAAAACGTGTCTGTAAAGGTTTTCAAATCAACACCGTGTCGACCGGCCACTGTTAGAAATACACTCATTAAAATCCCCTCCCGACAGCTTTATCCACCTGCGTGAGTTTTGTTCAGTGGAAACCAAACAGGAAACGAGCCGTAACTCCGCCCCTTGCAGTTTCTGGTTTCCGGCCCCAGATTCTGTGCCGTCTCCCCCCCAGAAGTTCAGCTATATAACATAGTAGGGCCGCTGGATCCCAGATTACATAATACATAATCCAGACATAGGTTGGTAATATAATTGGTGCTATTTATGATTCGGTTTATCGATTCATATCTCCACATATTTGACAGATAATGAAATTGCCTGCGGGATTTTCATGAACCCATGTCCATGTGATATTGTGATACCCTTTTGACAGTCTGAACAGTGTGTGTGAAATATAGCAGAAATTGCTAATAACCTCGTATATATAACATCCTGGTAATAATGTGTGACATTATTCATCGTCATGCCCTATAACCTTAAATCGGTGTGCTTTGAATTTGTATTGGGGATCCTGGCGTGGCTTAGCCCCGCCCCCAAAAAGGTCTGGGACCGGCGGTGGTGGAGATGGACCTGTGGTGGTGGAGCAGGTGGAGATGTGTGTGTGTGTGTGTGGGGGGGGTCCTATAGCCAACTATAGGAGACCATGAGGGACCACACCTGATGCTGTGCTTTAAAAACCTCCTCTCTGCTGTTAACGTTGTTTTTCGCCGTCCAGCCGTGATGAATAGGGTTCGATTAATCACGGTGGTGCACAGTGCTACAGTATGGACATGATGAAGTCACGCAGCGAAACAACATCAACGGATTTCTTCCCTTTCCATGACAGCCACTGGCGCCGACTCGGATGCGTAAACAGTTTATAAACACCTTTTTGTTAACAACAAAACAACGAGGTCGGCGAGGGAAGTTGTTTGCCTTGACATTTTGAAGTCTTAACACGGCCAGTTAAAAGAAAGGCGGCTTCGTTAATTAATTAGAGCCCCCCCCCCATCGATCTGGCCCGCTGTGGGTTAGCAAACCTGGAGTAACACGGTGATTAGGGGTTGGACGGTGTTGGGGGGGGGGGGGGAGGGGGTCCAGACAGACCCGTTACTGAAGGGGGGGAGAGGGAAAAAAACGACATTTAGCAGTCGCACCTCTCCTCTAGGCCACACCTCTCATTTAGGCCACACATCTCCTCTAGGCCACACCTCTCATTTAGGCCACAACTCTCCTCTAGGCCACAACTCTCTTCTAGGCCACACCTTTAGGCCACACCTCTCCTCTAGGCCACACCTTTAGATCACACTTCTCTAGGCCACACCTTTAGGCCACACCTCTCCTCTAGGCCACACCTTTAGGCCATACCTCCCCACTAGGCGACACCTCTCCTCTAGGCCACACCTTTAGGCCACACCTCTCCTCTAGGCCACACCTTTAGATCACACTTCTCTAGGCCACACCTTTAGGCCACACCTCTCCTCTAGGCCACACCTTTAGATCACACTTCTCTAGGACACACCTTTAGGCCACAAATCTCCTCTAGGCCACACCTTTAGGCCACACCTTTAGGCCACACCTCTGCTCTAGGCCACACCTTTAGGCCACACCTCTGCTCTAGGCCACAGCTTTTGGCCACACCTCTCCTCTAGGCCACACCTTTTGGCCACACCTCTCCTCTAGGCCACACCTTTAGGCCACAACTCTCCTTTAGGCCACACCTCTCCTCTAGGCCACAACTCTCCTCTAGGCCCACACCTTTAGGCCACACCGCACCTCTAGGCCACAACTCTCCTCTAGGCCACACCTTTAGGCCACACCTCTCCTCTAGGCCACACCTGTAGGCCACACCTCTCCTCTAGGCCACACCTTTAGGCCACACCTCTCCTCTAGGCCACACCTTTAGGCCACAACTCTCCTCTAGGCCACACCTTTAGGCCACACCTCTCCTCTAGGCCACACCTGTAGGCCACACCTCTCTAGGCCACACCTTTAAGCCACACCTCTCCTCTAGGCCACACCTTTAGGCCACACCTCTCCTCTAGGCCACACCGCACCTCTAGGCCACAACTCTCCTCTAGGCCACACCTTTAGGCCACACCGCTCCTCTAGGCCACACCTTTAGGCCACACCTCTCCTCTAGGCCACACCTTTAGGCCACACCGCACCTCTAGGCCACAACTCTCCTCTAGGCCACACCTTTAGGCCACACCTCTCCTCTAGGCCACACCTGTAGGCCACACCTCTCTAGGCCACACCTTTAGGCCACACCTCTCCTCTAGGCCACACCTTTAGGCCACAACTCTCCTCTAGGCCACACCTTTAGGCCACACCTCTCCTCTAGGCCACACCTCTCCTCTAGGCCACACCTTTAGGCCACACCTCTCCTCTAGGCCACACCTTTAGGCCACACCGCACCTCTAGGCCACACCTTTAGGCCACAACGCTCCTCTAGGCCACACCTTTAGGCCACACCTCTCCTCTAGGCCACACCTTTAGGCCACACCTCTCCTCTAGGCCACACCTGTAGGCCACACCTCTCCTCTAGGCCACACCTGTAGGCGTTTCAGGGACCCATTCATACGGGTCTGGTCTTCACGCTCCACAGCTCCTTAGTGTCCTTTCACTTTCCTCATTGTCACCATCTTGTTTTATTCTTCTTTTTCACCCTCTTGGCATTCAAGCCGACTCGTCTCTATTCTCCGGATGCCGCCCTGAGATAAATTTGACTAATCCCCCCCCCAGACCCCCCCCCCCTCTTTTCTCTTTTCTTCATCCATGTGTGTGTGTGTGTGTGTGTGTGTGAGGGGGAGGGGTTTACTGCTAATGAATTAAATACACGTTACTTCAATAATTCAGCTCATGAATGTGCTCCCGCTCAGTGTGGACATTTTTTTTTTTATTAAAAAAAAAAAAGACATCAGAATAGGGGATAATTCATATTCATGTCTTTCTCGAAACCGAGTCGTCTCATAAGCTCATTTGGCACGCCGGTGGCGATCACTCTGAGGGGCAAACCCTGACTGCTGCCAGGCTAATTTCCCAGATCAACGCACTACTTTCTGTGCATACAAATACCGCGGCTGCATAATTAGAAACCCTGAGCGCCGGAGCTACAACTTAATGCATTGCCCTGCAATTAGGCGCGCATACAAAGCGTGTGTGGCGCGCCGGCGGACCGCCGCCAGGGGCTATTGGTTTCAAGGGCCGAGACGCAATGAGACGACATTTTTTGTCAGGTTTTTTTTGTTTGTTTTTTCTCCTCCTCCATTTGTTGGCCAATAGCTGCGAGTGTCTCCTTAAGCCACCCACGGCGCCCCTTTTTGGCGCACCGGCCCTTTTCATGAGGGCATTCACAAATCACCACCAGCCTCCCTGGGTCCCCGCAAAGCCGGGCGGTTAAAGCGCCGACGTGGGCGCCGCCGGGGAATCATCCGTCACACTGAAGACACTGGTGGCCCACTTTGAACAGCCGACCTTGAT